>JAVYIG010013143.1:0-48977 GCA_035222895.1 Strongylocentrotus droebachiensis
ATGCCATTTTCTCTTGGCCATTTTGGCATCTCAATAACGACGAATCGATTTAACAGATGTATGATTTATTTGTTGTATTTTCATTAAAATTATTCTTCCATCTGTATATATTACAGGGAACTGCAGTTTCACTGTAAATGTTAAGTTATATTGCCATAAGGTTGCATATTATAAGACTTAATTGGTTAAATTTGTTTCTTTGTGGTTACAATATTGTTCAAATGAAACCATCAATTTGTCTATGTATTTCTTGAAGATGTCTAAGCACTCCTAAACAATCTAAGTTAGTTTTCTTTCTTTTTATGTGATTGACCTATGTTTAGTAGCTTCACTTTAGGTGTCTCGTTTTATAAGTGTTTTCTAATGCTCCAGTACATTATGCTTCAGTTCGGTAGAATGCAATGCCCCTTTTAACGAATGTCAGTTGCAAGAAAAGATGTCCACTGTATTTAAAGGGACAGTTGAGTTCTGTTGCAGAGGGCGCTGCACAAAATGATTTGTTGTGAGATAATGAAAAACAGAGTGTCAAATTTGAAAGAACATACAATTTAAATGACAAAATCATCTTTGTTTGATCAAAATCCGTTCAGAGACGACTGAAATATCAATAAATATAACGATTTCTAATATTTGTGTACCACCACAAATATTCCATCATTTAAAAAAGCCGTTGAAAAAACGAAATAGCGTCTTTTACGTTTGATTTCAGCTAATGCCGATGTTGGGTTTTTTGTCGGCTATTTCGTGTTGGTTAAATTAAGCCCAACTATCCGGCTCATGTATTGTTACTATTAATTAATCAATTGATTAACGGTCACCGTATATTTTTGAAAGTGAAGCTGAATTGGTATGATCGGATTGGCTAAATTTCACACATTTTGGGGTCTTAAATGACCTTCATAGCAATTTTAGGTCATCAAAGGGCACTAGAAATGTCATAGATAAGAATAAGAGCAATAACCATGCACTTTGAATGAAATTGCGGTCTGAAAACAGAACTCAACTATCCCTTTAAAACAATAAGGTTGTGAGAGATGAAATAACATGAATGCTTGTTTCGAGATTCTCTGGATACAAAATCTATGTATTAACCGGCCAATCTACTACGTATATATGGACTGTATTTAACCTATTGATTTCACTGGTTGAAACAAAATGTAAAGGTCGTATTTTCATTCAGGGTGGCTCAGAAAAAAAATGCTAGACCTGTGATCTGCAGTTTCAATGATATAATTTTTTTAAAATTTTAGAGTAGAAACGTCTTATCCAAGTAAATTGTCAACATGATAAACAGTTTTAGGCTTAGACCAAATTGTAATTATGATTTCATTCAAAATCATTGAAATTGCGTAGCACAGACTAACGTATAACCAAACATGCGATAATTTATCACACGTACTTTCTCAATAATCGAACCTTCGCTTTGTTAATTTTAAATATGACACGAGATATATAATATACCTGTATGCAAATAATCCTAATTGACTCTACTTTAGTGTACACATGTTTATATGCGATTTCGTGTAAATATATCGATCTAAATGTAAATCAGTCCGTAGCTTGGATTAGAATATTGTGAAATGTATAAAATGCCTAATTTCATTTTCGCACAAAATAAGATATGTTTATTGACATTTATTACATTAAAAAAAAAGAACACTTTAGGAAAAATTATAAATTCATCAAAAGTAACACCTTTAAGATGATAAGTACACTACGTGCATGTATAATGCCACGTTATATGAAATGAAAATGTGTTGCGACAACAATCATATTATACGTGGATATTTTAGAGCTATATCAAAAATTTCAAAAAGTTTCAGGTGTAGGGAATGACAGAATAATCATATACATGTTTAATATTTTGAACGCAACTATGGAAATAGTTTTTTAGTATTAAATTTACAGTGCGTCCCAGAAAAAACGAAACCGAGAATTATCGATTTAAGAAAAACATAACTTAGTCACAAATATAATTTATTAATGACACATATTTGTAAAGTTTAGATCCTCCTCTTTCATTTGATGCAACTCATATGATGCATATTTCACGCATGAGTGATTAACAAATATTTGAAGAGAGGGTACCAAAAAGTCATTTGGCGGGCGGCTTCTAACTATAGCGCCGGTTGGTGATGAGATAGAGAAGGGAGATAATGACGATTGGGCTGCATTACACATGGCTGCTCAGAATGGTCATCTTGACACCACTCAATATCTGATCAGTCGAGGAGCTGAGGTAAACAAGGGAAGGATGACGGTTGGACTGCATTACACATGGCTGCTCTAAATGGTCATCTTGATACCACCCAATATGATCAGTCAAGGAGCTGAGGTGAACAAGGGAAAGGGTGACGGTTGGACTGCATTACACATTGCTGCTCTAAATGGTCATCTTGATATCACCCAATATCTGATCAGTCAAGGAGCTGGGGTAAATAGGGGAGAGGATGACGGTTGGACTGCATTACACATGGCTGCTCTAAATGGTCATCTTGATACCACCCAATATCTGATCAGTCAAGGAGCTGAGGTGAACAAGGGAAAGGGTGACGGTTGGACTGCATTACACATTGCTGCTCTAAATGGCCATCTTGATATCACCCAATATCTGATCAGTCAAGGAGCTGGGGTAAATAGGGGAGAGGATGACGGTTGGACTGCATTACACATGGCTGCTCTAAATGGTCATCTTGATACCACCCAATATCTGATCAGTCAAGGAGCTGAGGTGAACAAGGGAAATGGTGACGGTGTGACTGCATTACACATTGCTGCTCTAAATGGTCATCTTGATGTCACCCAATATCTGATCAGTCAAGGAGCTGAGGTGAACAAGGGAAAGGGTGACGGTTGGACTGCATTACACATGGCTGCTCAGAATGGTCATCTTGATACCATCCAATATCTGATCAGTCAAGGAGCTGAGGTGAACAAGGGAAAGGGTGACGGTTGGACTGCATTACTCAGTGCTGCTCGAAATGGTCATCTTGATATCACCAAATATCTGATCAGTCGAGGAGCTGAGGTGAACAAGGGAAAGGATGACGGTTGGACTGCATTACTCAGTGCTGCTAAGAATGGTCATCTTGATATCACCAAATATCTGATCAGTCGAGGAGCTGAGGTGAACAAGGGAAGGAACGACGGTTGGACTGCATTACCCAGTGCTGCTCAAAATGGTCATCTTGATATCACCAAATATTTGATCAGTCAAGGAGCTGAGGTGAACAAGGGAAAGGATGACGGTATGACTCCTCTACACCATGCTGTTCAGAATGGGAACCTTGATGTCGTTAAAGTCCTTCTGGAAGGAGGAGCACTTTCTGACACGGGAGACATTAATGGGCAAACACCTTTACAATTGGCTTCATTCCTCGGGCACCAAAGGATCGCCGATCTTTTCATCCACCGTTCCCAGGTAAAAATAATTTAATAAATGCTTCATGTCGAATTCACCTGATGTATTCAATACATGTATGTAGAATAACAAATACTGAAATTCATCTCAATAAATATTTGACATAGGCTACCTATCATTTCTTTTAAAGACATGGCCAACTCGATTTTGTATCATCAATAAAAACCATACGTACTTAAAAAACCAGTTAGACTTCAATGCAGGTGCGGATCCATGTAGCGATAATTCAGGCCCCCCCCCCTAGCCTACCAAAACGAAAAATAGGAAAATAACGTAAAGTTAACCTTTATAAAACAAAAAACAAAAGCGCCCCCCCCCGCTTATTCGCCGGCCGGCTGAGTCGGCACTAAATTTTGTATTAAGATTTGGCTACCCCCCCCCCCCCTTGACGCCGTCTGGATCTTCTGCTGCAGGCGCGGATTCTCGGGGGGGGGGGGGCTGACGGGTCAACAACAAAAAAGAATTTAAAAACAAAATTCTCACGAATTAGGTGAAACCCCCCCTCCCCCCCCCCCCCCGCTTATTCACCGGCTGACTGAGTCGGCGCAAAATATTTCCTGAAAAATTGGACCAAAAAAAAGTGCCTCCTACCCCCCCCCCCCGCTTATTCACCGATGGCTGAGTCGCAACTAATATTTTCTCACGGATTGGGCCCCCCCCCCCCCCCCCTCTTCCCGCCGGCTGGATCCGCCACTGCTTCAATGCTGTTTTTTATGTACTTTATAGACGAGTTACAATGTTTAAGTTTTCATGCTGCGTATTTTCTTTATCCAGCTCGCCCAAAATGATTTAACTGATATCCACCTTGCCATACAACACGGTCACACGTCCATCATTGAGAAGTTAGTTTCTGAGGGAGCTGATCTCAATGTCCAGTCAACTAACGGCCAGACATGTCTCCATGAAGCCATAAAACTCTGCTATAAGAGCGTGAACATTGTGCACAAAACTGACACTCTAAGAAAGGTGAGTCATACCCAAAGAACTGAAATAATTGGTAGAACGCTCATCTCTATTCACATAATCATATCGACGTGTGGCCGTCAAACGCGCTGGGGATACGCTCGAGTGCACATGCCGCCATATTGCTTAGTCCTCTGTCTGTTCTGGTTCAGATTCTATTTCGACCTTCTCCGTATGCCATCATCTTAGATTCACTTTCAAATTTGAAGTCGGCTGTCATGTTTTAATTAATGGCGTGTGTTATTTTATAGCATACGAGATACAAAAAGTACACTGTCGCTCATAAAGGTGGAATATATTTGTTTTATCCCAATTTATGGAATTATTTTAAAAATTATTTAAAAATAATAGATCTAGATAATAGTATACATTCTCAGATTTTATTGAATAATAATTTGCCAATGTGTGTTTTGCGTGACTGCTAGAGCATGTGTATGCTATTATGCTTATCAACTAGGGGACCTATGCCCTTAAGTCATAAATGACAGTAATGAGAATTAATGCCCCACAAAAGGGCACTTATATAGCACATCGACACGGTTTTGATCCTGGGGCCTCACAGCTACGAGGCCATTGCTTTGTCACTGAACCATGTCTGCCCGGCAGAGCTACTGACGGCAGGGTGAATGTGGTCATTGGTGACTTCAACAGCCACAGCACTACCTGGGGATACAGAGACATGAACGAAGATGGTGAATTTGTTGAGACGTGGGCATATTCTAACCAGCTGTCCCTCATTCATGACGCTAAGCTTCCTGCCTCTTTCAACAGTGCAAGGTGGAGACGTGGCTACAACCCTGACCTGATATTTACATCTACCAGGATTGCTAACCAGTGCGAGAAAGTCGTTCTCGACCCAATCCCCCACTCTCAGCACCGACCGATAGGGCTTAAGGTTAATGCAGTCATTACTCCACGAGCAGCACCCTTCCGACGTCGTTTCAATCTGAGGAAGGAAAACTGGAAAAAGTTTGCTAAGGACTTTGACTCCTACATCCAAGACCTACCTGCCACCCCCAAAACTACGACACCTTTGTAGAGTTGGTGAAGAAATCCTCAAGGCGTAACATCCCCCGAGGCTGTCGCACAAGCTACATTCAAGGCTTGACGGACCACTCCAAGGTGATGTTTGACGACTACATCGAACACTTCCAGTTGGACCCCTTTAGTGAGGAGACACTGGAATCTGGAGAAAATTTGACCAAGGAAATTGGTGAATCTAGAAGAAGGAAGTGGCAGGAATTCATACAATCCACGGACATGACACATAGCAGCAGGAAAGCATGGAAAACGATTCGGATACTGGGCAACGACTATACAAAGGCCCAACCAAGATCTCAAGTCACTGCCAACCAAGTTGCCCACCAACTCCTAGTGAATGGCCGGGGAAACCCTGAACATCACCCCAGAAGAGCCAGGCTCCCTAAGGTCCCAGACGCTCCAAACTCCCAAGATGTCCCAGGCTTCATTAAACCGTTCACCATGAACGACCTGCTTGCTGCCATCAAAGCAATGAAAAACAACAAAGCTGCTGGACTTGATGACATCTTCTGCAAGTAGATCAAACAATTTAGACCAGGCGCCCTCAACTGGCTTCTCAAAATGTTCAACGAATGTTTGGGCACCAACAACATCCCAAAGCTCTGGAGGAAATCCAAAGTTATTGCCTTGTTGAAGCCTGGCAAAGACGCAGCCAGCCCAAAGAGCTACAGACCTATCTTCCTACTGTGCCATACATATAAGCTGTTCGAGCGGCTTATCCTCAACCGCATCGCCCCATTCGTGGATGAACATCTCATTCCGGAACAAGCAGGGTTTAGGCCAGGAAAATCATGCACTGGCCAACTCCTAAACCTCACTCAGTTCATTGAGGACGGGTATGAGAGTAAGCTAATCACCGGAGCTGCTTTCGTGGATCTCTCTGCTGCCTACGTCACTGTGAACCACAAAATCTTTGAGCTGACAAAGGATGTGAGACTGACTGGACTCATCCAGACGTTGCTGTCCAATCGGCGATTTTTTGTGGTCCTCAACGGCAATCGCAGCAGATGGCGCAGGCAGAAAATGGCCTACCACAAGGAAGTGTGCTCGCACCGTTGCTCTTAAACGTGTACACGAACGATCAACCGACCCACCCAAACACCAGGAGCTTCCTCTACGCCGATGATCTCTGCATCGCCACCCAGAACCAGTCTTTTGCTAAGTTGGAGGAATCCCTCAGTGGTGCCCTGGCCGGACTCATCCCTTACTACGCGACCAACCACCTGAGAGCTATAACCCTGATAAAACTCAGATAAGTGCATTCCATCTCAAGAACAGGGATGCCAACCATCAACTTAGGATCAGCTGGTATGGGAAAAGGCTGAAGCACACACCCAACCCAGTCTATCTAGGCATCACACTGGATCGCTCCCTAACCTACAAGAACCACATTGCCAACACAAAGGCAAAAGTTGGAGCCCGTAATAGCATCCTCAAGAAGCTTGCCAACACCAACTGGGGGACTGATGCCAGAACAATCCGGACGACAGCCCTTGCGCTTTGCTTCTCTGCTGCGGAGTATGCTTCACCAGTATGGAGTAGGTCGGCCCATGCATCCAAGATCGATCCAGCTCTAAATTCATCTTGCAGAGCGATCACTGGTTGCCTTAGGCCAACTAAAGTAGATTACATCTACCTGCTCTGCGGTATCGCCCCTCCACACGTCAAAAGGCTGGTTTTGTCCCAGAAAGAAAAGGACAAACAAGAGAATAATCCACTCCACCCACTCTTCGAACAACAGCCAGTGGGCAAGCGGCTCAAATCCAGACGCAGCTTTCTGCACACTGTAGAGCCCCATAACACCAGCCCTCACAACCAAAGGATGACTCTGTGGTCTAACCACCTCCAGACCACTCCACATAAACTCTCCTTCAGCCCGAAAGAATCCCTCGCATCCGGCTCCAGTGAGACTTGGACTACCTGGCTAAGCCTCAACCGCCTAAGAACTTGCTACGGACGATGCAGAGTCCTAATGCAGAGATGGGGACTAGGAGATGAACAAACAACATGTGAATGCGGCCAGGAACAGACAATGGACCACCTGCTAGTCTGCCCACTCCTGCCAGAGCCATGCACCCAAGATGACCTGGAAGCCGTGAATTGCCGTGCCAAAGCCTGTGTGGACCACTGGACGGGACTTGTGTAGTGACTCGATAAGAAGATAATATCTATAATAATTATTATAATTTCGAACACGTATGAGCCTTTTACGTATCCTATTAGTTCTGTGCTCATACCCCATTAACACCAACGAGATTAACACCTGACCGATGAGAGCAAACAAGAAATTAACTTTACCGCCAAATATCGGTCAGTTCTGGAGTCAACATGGAGTCGTTTTGGCGGAGTCTTTGACTTATACTGCTCCTCTAAGTTATACGTGACTCCAATAATCTGATACTCGTGATTGGCCCGAGAAATATGTTTGTCAGTCTTTGGGCGAGTGTTTGTGTATGTTTGGAAATTTATAACGAAAATAGTGATTTCCACTGCTGTAATTCCAAGAGGCAGTGTTAAACTATGCGTATGATGCTCATCCATCCTGACTATTGATGGACGAAGCTGTTCTAATACAAGAAATGTATATATGTTTGTATGTTTCAGATCTCTGATGAGTATTACAAGGGCGAACTATCTCCTGAGAAGGCCTTGGTGTTTTATATCTTAGAGAATGGAGCCAAGATAGACGTGAGGGACAAGACAGGCAACCTACCAATCCAATATGCCAAGGACGAAGTGATCAAACAAATGATTTTGTCTAGGTGATTCTTTCAGGTCTAAGAAAATGACATTGTCCCAATCAGCCTTGTTACTGTAAGACCAGGGATTTATCAAAACGCAAATAAATAATTCGTATTTCCATTTTTGCTCCTTTGAAATTAGGTAACGGAATGACAAATTAAAAATGGAAAAGTCCACTAAGTGTTATTGTAAATCTTAAAAATAGTATATGTATTGTTCGGACAATAAAATTGTACATTATGCGACAGCTGTGACAATTTGGAATACATACATATTACACCTCACACATAATAAAGTGAGGTTCCGTTAAAGGGATAGTTGAGTTCTGTTTTCAGATCGCAAATGCCTTCAAATGCATGGTTATTGCTCTTATTCTTATCTATGACATTTATAGTGCCCTTTTAGAACCTAAAATTGGTAATTTTAGACCCCAAAATGTGTGAAATTTTGCCAATACGATCATACAAATTCAGCTCCACTTTCCCAAAAATAAGGTGACCGTTAATTAATTAATTAATTAATAATAACATTACATGGGCCGGCTGGTTGTGCGTACTATAACCACACGAAAAAGCCAACAAAAAAGCCAACATCGGCATTGGCAGGAATACAACGCAAAAGGCGCTATTTTGCTTTCAACGGCTGGTTCAAATTTTCTAATATTTGTGATGGTACACAAGTATTAGAAATCGTTATATTTATGAATATTTCAGCCGTCTCAGAACCGATTTTGATCAAAGATGATATTTAAACTGTATGTTCTTTCAGATTTGACACTCAGTTTTTTATTATTTTGTGTAGCGCCCTCTGCAACAGAACTCAACTATCCCTTTAAAGGTACTATGTCCCATTTGCAGGCCAAAAATGAAATGGATTAAATTCCCACGGCATTTGAAAGACAATACTAATTTAAAAATTCTCTCAAAACAAAAGGGCTTGAAAAAGTCTTTTTGTGGGTCGATTATAACGACCGTTAGTTAGAATCGAAATTAGCGATCGCGGTCGTTCGATTAAATAGTCTGATTTTCAGACCCTTGTACCGAATGGTCGTACGTTTTGTGATACGCAAAGATTCAATCAGTTTAATGTTGGCCATTACAAGAAATGGGTCATTGATGTAGACAAATGCTCATGTACCCTTTACAGCTCATGTTGTGTATGTTATTACCAAAGGAAAAAAAATCGGTCAGTCACTCGATAATGTTTGACAGTGAAGTCTAGAGAGGAAACGGGTTTCCTTGCTTGATTTGAATACTTGGACACTGCTAACGTTTAAAATTTACCGATAGGACATTACGTGACATATTCATGAATCCTGCAAAGTTCGACAGGATTTGATGTTAATAATAATAATAATAACTAGACTTTAATTCGTCACTTTGACGAATTAGGTGATACGAAGCTATTTTTGTATCATGAAAGTGTGCCGATGATGATCTAATGATAATATTCATGAATACGATAATGACGATATTGATGATGATGATTTTTTGGTTTTAAATGACGATGACCATGATTAAAAGTGGTATAGCGCCCCATTCAGGTATTCGATAAAGAATTGTTATATGATTAAACTATTAGTTTACTAAACAAGCTCAAATTTTCGCCTGATTGCAGAGCCTTCTACTCATTGAACTAAAATTTCGACGCACT
Source organism: Strongylocentrotus droebachiensis (assembly GCA_035222895.1). NCBI lineage: Eukaryota > Metazoa > Echinodermata > Echinoidea > Camarodonta > Strongylocentrotidae > Strongylocentrotus > Strongylocentrotus droebachiensis. The sequence goes on from JAVYIG010013143.1 coordinate 9,821, forward strand.
ACATACGCAACATAATGAACAAGTCTAGACTAGAATTTAGTATCAATCACCTCCCATAGGCATAACACGCATATTTGGCAAAAATCTAACATATGTCGCCTTTAATCGCAATTTTCACCATAATGACGTCATCAAAATGAAGAAAGATTGGTAATAAACTTGTGGAAAATTGTCTCAGCTACAACATATTAAAGTTTGGAAGAAAATCGATCAATATTTACAGATAAACATTCGATTTCCCATAAAGTTGCTGACGTCATAATGTGCGTATTCGTATTTTGACTTCCAAGGTTATTATAATGACGTCACGATGTACTTAATGGCCAAATGAGACATGAAATCATATCTCCGACCCGTACTCTATCTAAATATGAACAAACAAAGTGGCAGTCCTTATTCATCCCAATGGACTTTTTATAGGCATGTTTTTGACAATATACGCTATGTAATACATAAACTCGCACGCACGGATATTTATCTTTAACGGACGCTCATTCTGTTATTAATAGTGATAAAGAGATGAACATGAAATCAAATTGTTCAGAAAAAATTGAGGAATATCCTGTTAACAAAATTGAGTGGTAATTATTTGTCGTTCGACCGTGACAAACGAAAACGCGCAAAAATGCGTGTTTTGCGCGATTTTTTATGAAATGCTTATAATGACCTGTATCACCTTTTGATTTCGTCAAGATTTTTATTATTTATTTATTTATATATTTATTTTTATTTATTATTATTCTTCCTCGAATTTGTTCGCAGGATATCTCAAGACTGAATAAAGCCATTATCATGAAACTTGCCATGATGATAGATCTTAGTCTAACTTAGAACTGCGTGACTTTTTAGAGAGTCAAAATTATCGTGACGTCATCCAGGCGCCATTTTGTGAAAATCGACTTATGATCATATCTTCATGACGGAAAGGAATTTCTCATATACAGTGCGTCCCAGAAAAAACGAAACCGAGAAGTATCGATGTTCTATCATAACTTAATCACAACTATAATTAATGAATGATACATATTTGGAAAGCTTAGAGTCTCCTCTTTCATGTGATGCTACTCAGATGATGCATATTTCACGCATGAGTGATTAAAAGCAATTTGAAGGAAGGAAACCAAAAAGACATTTGGCGGGCGGTATCTGAATTTCGAAGAAAAATTCACATTTCTAGAAAGTTGAGTTTCTGCCCTTTCATATGACACCTCAATCAGGAAAAATGAGCGAGGAATAACAAAGTTCTGTTTGTTTAAAGTAGCCCTTACATTTTCATAATTTTAACAAACGAATTCGTTTTCACTGGGTGCCTGCGGTAGCAAAAAGCAGATTTGACAAAAGACTTAACTCCGTTTCGTTGACAATCAGCCATGCATGAAGACTCTCGTCTACGGCTGATTGTCAACGAAACGGAGTTAAGTCTTTTGTTAATTTCGTTTATTGATACGGCAGGCAGCCAGTGAAAACGAATTCGTTTAATAAAATTATGGAAATGCAAGCACTACTTTAAACAAACAGAACTTTATCATGAAGGAATGACAAAGTTCTGTTTGTTTAAAGTCACGTGAGTAGCATCAACTGAAAGAGGAGACTCTAAGCTTTCCAAATATGTATCATTCATTAATTATGGTTGTGATTAAGTTATGATAAAACATCGATACTTCTCGGTTTCGTTGTTTCTGGGACGCACTGTATAATTATCAGGATTAAGATCAATATCCGTCCGGTCAATTTCAGGTCGTTAAATGCGCGCAAAAATGCGCGTACGCCTTTGTGCGCGCGTTAGAGCGCGCATACAATTTTAAATTGCTCAAAATCGTCTTAATTTTTTTTTGCATACGTTTCAGGCCATTATAAGCATTTCATAAAAAATCGCGCAAAACACGCATTTTTGCGCGTTTTCGTTTGTCACGGTCGAACGAAAAATAATTACTCCTCAATTTTTTTAACAGGATATTCCTCAAATTTTTCTGAACAATTTGATACCATGTTCATCTCTTTATCACTATTAATAACGGAATGAGCGTCCGTTAAAGATAAATATCCGTGCGTGCGAGTTTATGTATTACATAGCATAAATTGGCAAAAACATGCCTATAAAAAGTCCATTGGGATGAATAAGGACTGCCAATTTTTTTGTTCATATTTAGATAGAGTATGAGTCGGAGATTTGATTTCATGTCTTATTTGGCCATTAAGTACATCGTGACGTCATTATAATAGCCTTGGAAGTCAAAATACGAATACGCACATTATGACGTCAGTAACTTTATGAGAAATCGAATGTATATCTGTAAATATTGATCGATTTTCTTCCAAACTTTAATATGTTGTAGCTGAGACAATCCTCCACAAGTTCATTACCAATCTTTGTTCATTTTGATGACGTCATTATGGTGAAAATTGCGATTAAAGGCAACATATGTCAGATTTTTGCTTAATATGCGTGTTATGCCTATTGGAGGTGATTGATACTATATTCCAGTCTAGACTTGTTCATTATGTTGCGTATGTAGTGCGTCGAAATATCAGTTCAATGAGTAGTAGGCTCTGCAATCAGGCGAAAATTTGAGCTTGTTTAGTAAATTAATAGTTTAATCATATAACAATTTTCTATCGAATACCTGAAGGGGGCGCTATACCACTTTTAATCATTGTCATTGTCATTTAAAACCAAAAAAATATGCATTTAATATATTTGCTTAAATTCGTTTATTATCTGTTAAAAATTATATACACTTAAAATATTGAATCAAACCTTATTATTTTCATGAAAATGTATGATTAAAAAAAGAAAAAAGATGCAGAAACCAATAAATCAAATTAAATCAAATCAAATCAAATCAAATATCATCATTATCGTATTAATGAATATTATCATTAAATCATCTTCAGCACACTTTCATGATACAAAAGTAGCTACGTATCACCTAATTCGTCAAAGTGACGATTTAAAGTCTAGTTATTATTATTTCTATTATCATCATCATCATCATCTTCATTATTATTATCATTGGTATAAGTATTTTTGTTTTTAGGACTACTATTAACTATTTACTTACTAGTTAAGTAGCAGCTACATGTGAACAACAACTGAATTGAAATGATCCATGGTAATGTGTTTATCTGAAACGGAGTCTTGGGTTTTCTCAAATTGAAAGATAATTCGCTACACGTTAATGTGTACATTGTACATGAACTTCAACGTTAATTGAATTTCCAGTTAACAATTGAATTAGTTTTGTCATCATTGAAATATGTGAAAAATTAATTTGTCCCGATTTATGTTTCTTGAGAGAATGACATAATAAAGCTTACATCTACTAAATATTCAACAAATGCCCTAATTCAACCGGTCCACTTTTTCATTCTTAAGTAACGAAAAACACACCAAATACATCAAATTTACAAGAGATATATGAATAACCTGGTTGTATTTCATTTCATTTTTATTTTTATTTTTTCATTTCCAACAACAAAATACAATACATAATAACGAATACAATGTAAAGTGTATACAAAACATAGTTTCATTTGTAATAAACTAATCTTAATAGTAATTTATACATTAATTTTGAGGAAGACAACAATTATTATTAAATTTAACTGCATTTAAATTTTAAGAAAATGGAGAGGTCCACTGAAAAGCAGAGCTTGTAAATTGTGGACCCCTCATATAATAAAGAGTGTGAAACGAGTATGGAATACATAATCAATCATGTATAATGTTTGTTTATTTGTATTTTTACAACAGAGGAACTACGGAGGCCGAGAAGAACGATTTTGACAATCTTCCGGAAAAGGCGCAAGGTGATGGAACAGACACTGTAGAGCCAATAGACCGCGCCTTAGGTAAGATACGTTTTATACATCTGAGGCAGGCGAATATCTTTATGCCAGAACACATAGGTATATTCACCTCCAAAGTAAGAATTTGTTGGTTCACTTTATTTTGATAAAGATCTGAGGTCACAGGCAGATGACTGTAAACCAAGTATGAAAACCTACCAAACTTTGTTCAAGTGTCCTTTATAAATAATCGTTCATGTATATCATCGTTTAGGTGAGGTTATGTTCTATGGAAGTATGGTCAGCAGTGATGATAATGATCCAGATTATAAAAAAAAGAATAAATATGTTATAAATCATATGGGATTTTCTTCACTGTTTGGTTTGTGTCAAATAACTCGAGTCTTTGATATTATATTTTTCCCATTTCCAAATAGCAGGTGGATTGTCAGGACTAGATTTCCCTCGGAAAATAGAAGCAGCGCAAGGGCCCTCAGGAGAACAGACCACGACACAAGAGCCTACTTCAACCATTAACCAACCTCTTCTAGATGACAAGTCTTACAAGAACCAAGGTAATGTGGCGAGTGGAGGTAACACTATTGTCGGCTTATTGAAATATAATATGCGTTGCCATTCAATGAAACAGTTTTCGTTAGAGAACTCCAAGCAAGTACGTACACATGGCACTGTATCATCAAAACGCGTTGTAATGGTGAGAGTATGATCGTGTTTTTTTATTTGGTCGAAGATAAATATGAAAACAGGACAAATAGAAGATGTGTTGTTGACTTGATTTGTACCCTGGCCTTAACTGAGCCATCAGCATATAATGTTCTGCTCCTTTACCTAATTAAGGTTATATATTATTTCGTCGTCAAGAAATGGTCCCATTACCCTCGGTAAAGATTCAAGACAAAAGTTTCAGAATTACATTGTACGGAGATGGAATTAACAACTTTTGTTAGTTACTAAGTGGCTTTAGACCAAGAAATTACGCGTCCCCCCTCAAACCATAAGGTAACCTGCATACAAGCACTATGCAAACATTCAACATCCACCTTGAGGTCTAAAAGATTTTTTTGCCAGGTCCATAATTATATTTGTTGTATTCCTTTATTGCAACAAAAAGTTGTATTTCAAATACAAATACAACCACGAACAGATGCATAACACTGGTACCAAAAAATGAACACAATGAAACCGTATATTATGATACATGAATTATATGAATAACAATGTAAAATCATGATACAATATTGCCTCATGATTGTGGCACACTTACGCACTCACCGCACCTTCATCTGTTTAGGTGTGCGCATACGGGTGTGTTTGGTCTGAGGATGAGTAGGATTATGGTGACGATGGTGATTATAATGGCAGTGATGCTGATACCTCAGTCACAACGGACGAGACCGATACCAGATCGATGACAAACCGAACAAACGATGACATTACACCCAATGGCTAAAAATAGGTCAGCTTGGAGTCGGTCTTTTGAAAGGTCTGCCGGTGTGACTGAGGTATGATGGTGGTAGTGGTGATGATGTTGACGGGTGGTGGTGGTGTTGGTGAATATGATGATAATGATGATGTGGCAATGATTGGTGATGGTGATGATTTTTGTGATTATGGTGATGATGGTGATGGTGATAATCGTACACCTTTTGAAAAAATGTTGGTCAAGTAGATTATACAATCTTTTACATGTGAGAAAATTAACAAACTTGTATATTCTACCAACCTTTTGTTTTTCAGTTGGCAAGCAAGTCCACTGGGAATTTTTGACAGACAGTCCTCAAGAACTTACTCTTCAAGATAATGAAGTAGTAATATCATGCGGCGTCAGATTCTCGCCTTCTGGAGCCAAGCTCAGCGAAACTGTTAAGGTCACATTGGACCATAATGCACATTTCACCAATCCAAGACGAGCAGAGATCGTCTTCTACACCCGCAACAAAGGTCTGGGGCTGGGGCAATTACCTCGGGGACCTGACAACAGTTCCTGCGACAAGATTAATTGTTCCGTGTTTATTTCTACAAAGTTTTAGGCATATGGTTAGCGTATCTATTGAGTTCCAGGTTAGGCCTAGGGTTGGGGATATGGTTAGAGTTAGGTGGTATGTTAATTTCATGGTTACAGTTAAGGATTCGTGTATTGTAGGAAATTGAAGTGGAGCAATTGTCGCAGGAGCAAGTATTATATCCAATTTACCGCAGATCAACTGCTCTTTTCATGTAACAAACAAACAATTTTGACATAGAAAAATAACAATGAATATAAGTAAAAATTATCGTTAAATTTCGAAATGGGTAGAATACATGTTATCTTCAGGTTCCTCTTTTTATTTGATTTTAATTTAATTCAGTAAACTTAGTTATAACTTCTTCATGGACCAGAATATGATCCAATAGGAACATGGGGCATATGCCCCTATCATTGCCCCTCTCCTCCTCCCAGAAACAATAATAGGGGGAAAAGGAACAAGAAAAGTAATTGGCTGATGACCCTTGTTCAAGTTCATAGTGAAAGTTGATGCATACTTATCTATATGCTGTCTCTCAATAATTTGTTGGATTATATATATTTAATGTAAATAGCTTCACCATTAATATAGCATTTGTCCCCCAAAATCCACTTATGTACAAGTCTCTTGTAGACCGAATATTTATGTTATAATTCTCGTTGTTATAGACTCAACAACTTTCGTGAGAATTCCCGCATCCACTGACGGTTGTCCACGTTGTGACGTCAGATCAAAGGACTTGGATTTCTATGTGGATCATTTCAGTGATTGGTGGATTGTGGCCCTAATCAAACGGTACTTCGTCGGAAAGAGGGTCGAGTGCACGCCATATATACGACCACCTGTCACGAAAGGGTTCACGCACTTAGTGCTACTCTGCATATATGACGATCTCTTGGATGTTATTGAGGTGAGTCAGATAAAATGGCGCTGGGGGGGGGGGGGGGGTGCTGGGTGGTGTGTCGGAGCAAATATTCACGCAATTAAGTGAGTCGAAAATATAACAACATGTCATTCAAGATGGTCCTCAAATTTCAGCATTTGCTGCCAGATATTTTACCCAATTTAAGGCAAAAACGAGACAACAAATTATAATTCCCCCTAAAGTTCTCTCTCTCTAAAAAAAAGGAAGTTAACACATTTCTTGCTATGTTATGATTTTATGATGTCACTGAATTAGTTGCTGGGGGGGGGGGAGCATTTGCCTTTTGTAATACTTAATATGTAAATTATTTACTAGAAATGTAAAAAGAAAATATATATTTGTTTATGCCTATATATATATATATATATATATTTAGCTTTTTTCTCTTTCTTTATATATACATATATCTATATATACAAAGAAAGAGATTGAGGGGGAGGGTGGGAGGTCTTCTTTACCATAAATTATGTTTTGCTCCATCAGAAAACAAACAAAGATATGAAGGAGTACAGAATGCTCTATCCGCCCCAGCAAATGTTCGTAGAATGGAGGTGTGGTGATATCAATATTGCGTTGTTTGATGGCTCAATGGAAAAAGGAAGGACAATTGGCAAACAGGTATGTTCTGTATTTCAAAGCTAGGATTATCAAAGAAAATAGGTCATTTTTGTAATGTCATGACATTTAATGCAGAAGCCTAATGTTCGTCCTACCAACCGACAATTGAAGTACAAATTCGCATTCTGACTACTGAAATAGTATTATTCGTTACATCTGGATGAAATAATTTATAACGAGGCACTTATCAAAGGTACGTGAATCGAATTTAATGAATTAGGAAAATGGTCAATTGTAAGGATTTTATTGCATTGGCGACTTTCGTCAATGACTTGTCTTCGTCCGCGTTCTGATTTGTTATTGCATTGACGACTCGTCGTCAATGTCTTGTTTCCGGTCTGAATTCTTCTTCTTCTTCTTTGTAGTCTTCTTCTTCTCGATCTTATGCCAAAAAATCCCATTCGCTTTGCACGCAGTGCTTGTTCTCCCATCTAGGTCTTTTTTTCTGGCCCGATTCCTTTCACATTTCGTAGGCGTAATCTCTGAAAACTAATCTAAAGTCATCTAAATCTTAGTTTTCCAAAACCACTCATGCGTAACCGTCCAGACGCCATTTTTTCCGTTTCTGGTCAATCGTAAGGCCGTTCTTTCTTCCTTCCTATCTCAACTTTCCTAGATCCTACAGACTTTCAAAAAATTCCTTTAGATAGTCCAAGAGATGTTCTTCCATCTGCGATGCATAACCTGCTTTTAAAATGCCATCTTCGTACTCGAAATTCAAATCCGAAATCGAATCCTTTAAGAATCTTCTTAACAAAAACTAACACCTAAAACCCGTCAATTGCCAGAACTTTCTCATATCAATTCGGTTTTGTCTCAAATTCGTACAGTATTTTCATCTTATCATTTTACATAGCCATCTATAATTTCACGCACATGTAGTTACGCATAACAAAAATAGCGTCGTCTTTAGTTGAAATAATACATGTAGCTTTCTTTCTGTGGCCGTAGCTCCATCGTGTTTGGCCACCCCAGTACTTTTGTTGATTTAGATACTTCAAGATATGCCCTTTCCAGCCAAATAAAAAAGTATATACCCTATCACTGACCGACTTTAAGAAAATTGCCCTCCAAATTTGCAGTGATTTGTCAATAAAATTGCAAAATAACTTCAACTTGCTTTAAAATGGCGATCTTTATACCTACGTCAATGAAACTCAGTAGACAAATAATACATACCCTTAAAAACTGTCTGCCAAATATGTTATAATTTGATGACGTTATCGTAAAGTTACGGCCAAATGTTTTTACTACGCAATACATAACACCCCGTTAATAATGCTTGCAATACATTACGTGCAAAGCAATGGTGTCAAACTGCCCGCAATGAACTGCCTTTTCAAATGATACCAAATACGGTATATGTTCAGGCAGAAAATGTTGAGTAAATCACGTTTGAACGCGATTATAACACGTATTGGCTATGACGTCATCTTTCAGGAGGCTTTTTGCCCCCTTTCAAATATTTTTTCCTTGAAATTGTGCATGCATATTCTGGGCGGCGTAAATCGCAGGGCATCCTGAACCCGGTTGTTGACAATATGTCAAGGTATGCACTTTAGCCACCATTTACAAAAGGGGTGTTTCATCAACAAGAATTGATTTTGATTTAAAAAAAAAAAAAAAAAAAAAAAAAAAAAATCAATTTTTTAGGGCGAATCAGTTTTAGCTGAAACATGATAGTTGTGAGCTGTTTCATCAAACCAATGTAAGGAATGATCATGTGTCAATAAATTACCTGTTGTTGTCTATATATCAACTCTGACTCAAGTTGTCCTGAGAAAAAATTCAAAGCTGATAGAATAAATTTGATGATCAATTTCATATAGACAACATATTGTATCAATAAAAACACATTCCCACCTACTGCATGACCCTAACATGACAATGTATATCACTTTGAGAGTATCAACAATATGAGTAAGAGCGATCCTTGTGAAAAATATTACTCTTTTAAACTCCACAAAATGTACCTCGACTAGAAAGTGGCAGTTATCAGCTGCAATAGATTTAAAAACTGGCTGTCACTTTAATAGTAGCACTTTCATTTGTGTCATTTCAAATGTCCTTGTTGTATCCCTTGAATGTATTTGCTATGCTCATCACTTCCAAAATCTAGGTCCCTTCCTCGATCCTGATTTCTTTCAGACATCGTAGCCATAACCTCCGGCATCCAATCAAGGTCACTTGAATCTCAGTTCATCGAAATCCCTCAAGCGTAACCGTCCAGGCGCCATTTTGTCTTTTCGGGCTGTTTTTGAGGCCTTTCTTTCGGCCATCCCATCTCAACCATCCGCGATGCAACAGACTTTTTACAAATTGCTCTAGAAAGTCCAAGAGATGCTCTTTCGTCTGTCACGTAGAATCCCAGGCGTCAATGCATGCATATAGTTCTAAAACGATTGCAGTTCTAGTTTAATTTAATATACCGCCCCTCTCTCTCTCTCTGGGTTGCATACACACGGTAATATATACACATACACAACAGCCAACCACACACGCACCCACCAAAAACACATACACATATGCACACCCTTTCTCATTTGCCATCAAAAAGGGGATGGGTTGTGCTTGATCAAGACCTAATTCTTATTTATATTTTTTAATGTTACTTTCAAATTGTATTTAATATATTAATTTTATTAACCCTTTCGCCTTTCATTGAGTGAAATTTTATAATCTATGATTATTTTGAATAAAAGAGTGTATGTCACTTACTACCTACAACTATTTTAATTCACAGAACTAATAATTGAGCACATTTCCCCCTTTCTATCTCTAGAGCTTGTTATTGTATATATGCATATAAATTGTATTTATGTTTTTTTTAAATCAAGATGTGGAAATAAATCTTGTACTTGAACTTGAACTATCTCTTTTCACCTTCTTATTTTTCCTCTTATACCTAGTCATGTGTATTTGATTTATGTAACATTTACAAATATTTTTGTTTCATTTAGAGTGTGTGGTAATGTTTTAACCGACAGATTTACTTGAATTTCGTCTTCTTTCAAAATAGATACTATGTACAAGGGAAATGAACCTCGTTAAAAGTAAACAATTCTCCTTTGAAGTGGAGCCACTCGAGTCGGGGGCAAGCCAAAGGTTTCTCGAATTCACCTTGGATCAAACAGAGTCTACCTTTAACCCTACCCCGATTCATTTCGACTTGAAATATGATGGTATGTATGATGGAGGGACCAGAAGCTACACACTTTGATCTAAAAGTCTAAAAGACTAATAATTATGTGATTTAAAGACAATGACTTGTGTAACTTTGTTGACTTACGACCACCAAATGTGCATAATGTACGTGTTTCATTTGAAGTAACTTTTGATCCGTTTAAAATTTGTTTAACAAAATTAATGAGTTCATAAGTTACTCACATGTAACAGCATCAATGCAATCCTTAACTTTGCGGATACTATTAAATGTGAATTTCACCTCAATCTGAAACTATTGACGATCACAATGTTTAAAAAAGGAAATATATATGTTAACAGGATAGACTTTTAATGCTGGTAATTAGCCTCTTCTAATTGGGTCCTAGGAGAAATAGAAATGTATAAATCATACTTTATTTTGGTCATATAATGAAGAAAAAAAGGAAGAACAATACCCCCCAACAAATCTAAGTTATGACAAGCAAATCATAATATTTACATACATATTTCTTTAGCATAAATAATCTTTATAAGCATAAAATGAAAAAAAATCCGCATTAGCTTTCGCGTAAAATCCGTGATGAATGACTGAATACCGACTATGATGATTAAGGCATATAAAGTATACAAAAGTAAATTTTATTGAGGCACAGGGTATTTCAAAAATAATCATGAAATGATAAATTTATTGAAGCTCAAGATGTTTCTGTCATTTGACAAATTTCTATTTCTTCTACAGTTAATACTCTCCTATTTGATGTCACTACATCAAGCATAAAAGTAATATTCACATCAGTGTTTCTTTAAATGACTAGTGCCAGTTTAAACGGAATTAAGTAATTCACATACTTCTACAGTAGATCGGGCATTTGGAAGAGTGCAGTACCTCAAATAATAGAAGCGAACCCCCTCCCCATAGCATCTCTTAAAGAGTAGCGATTACAAATAATAGTCTTTTAAGTTGTCTGCTAAAATTGCTTTAACTCTTACACTGCCATGAGACTGCTAGCGCGCTATTGTTATAGTGCCATGTGCACGCGAGCGTGCTATCGATTGAAAGCCACGTTCATGCAGGAAGCTGTAATGAATGGAGATCCCGTCCAAGAGGCCCCTTTGAAGTCATCCGTGGCACCGCGCGTCTTTTGTTTCCCCTACCGTAATCCCCGTAATCCCCTTAATCCCCCTCCGAAACCGTACAGCTCCCTAGTAGCACTTAGTCCTCCCTTTCCACACACAGCCCAGCCCAGCGAGCACGGCTGCTTTTGCTTTGCCGGCCCGTACTTTGGGTGAATAGTGGTGATAACTTGACAACTTCTAGCCCTAAATCAATAAATGCGCAAACATATAACACAATTTCATTTAGTTCTTTAGGAAGATAAACCTTTGGACTACCTTCCTAGCTATGTACAAATTTCGGAAATTTTCGGAAAATGTCAATAATTAGATGAGAAAATCATGACGATGAAAACCTTTCATTCGCTCTAATTCATGATTTCCTTGGTCGATTTCGCTGGTTGAAATGGCCATGTCTTCAGTAGAGCTATCCGAGAACGGAAAACGCATTTGATGAATAATAGAAAGTTGCATTGGTTATATGTTGTGAATTCTGCATTTTATATGTTACAGCTAAATACATCTTCACTGAACATGACTTAATTTGTCGGTGCCGCGCATGGCTTCAAAGCTCGATGCTTGCATATTTTTGCAAAAGAGTGAATAGAGAACTTAGGGAAGCAGATGGCGTTGCGTAACATTTCGTACTATTTGGAATGCCAGAGAAGGACTGTGCATTGATATGGACAGCTGTTGATGGAAATGTGGCTGGAGAGGGTTACATTTCTTTTTGTTAAGCCAGGTTAATCTTGATTATTTTTCCATCGGAAAATTCTTTCGAGACGGTATCTCCATTCATTACAGCTTCCTGGTTCATGCTAGCGAGCCACCGCTACGGTGCTTCGTGCGCGCTAGCGCGCAGATGTAATAACAGTTATTGTTCATGCCCATTGCACCGTGTTGAATGCTTTTGTAGCGCTATTGAAAGTACCGTCGCGTGCATCAGATTATCGGCTTTGGATTACGCGTCTTTGTATACAACAGTCAGATTGGATTTTCTCGAGTAATTTAGAGATTTGTTTTTGATATCATATATCATCATTATGCCTCCCCATCGCATTGGATTGGTTCGACAACTCACTGATAGTGCTTATTTACTTCAGCAAAATTACAAATTCATGAAATGATATTGGTATCAATGGAAAAAAGGTGAAATTTCCTACAACTCTCATGTACAATGTTTGTTTATACAACATACGAATGAGAAGTTATAGTAGATCAAACATAGTAAAGATTTTAAAAACACGCACTTGAACCAACCCTAAAATTAACTTGGCACGCGGGGGCTTTGTTGCTGGCACAATAGAGATTAGCACTGTGGCACTGGGTGCATTGTATGGGTGGCAGCTTAAGAGTTAAGACTAGCCTTAAACTGGTTACACTCTGTTTTCATGACATTGACTGGAATGGACCTGGCTTTTCATTAATTCACAAACTCACTTCTCTGTTTCTTTTATAATCGTATGAAAGCAACAGCAACAACAAACGTGGAAACGACACCAGCAGCAGGAGCAGCATTCTGTACCATGGATGCAGGATCACAATCAGCAGAGGTGTCAACGCTATCAGGGTTAGTAGCCAATATATAATATATTATTTCAAAGAGCAGGTTGAGTTCTGGTAAAAATAGGAAAGCACTTTGTGAGAATTCTCAATCTTTGTTTTTCGGTTTGGTAGAATATCATGGTAGAAGTCATACCTGAAACGGATTGCTCTTCAAATGCCTTTTTTATTTGAAATATTACAATATATAACACAAATTTGTGGACAAAATATTTCTTCTGAAGTGCATGTTTTCTTCAACAAGAATTGATTTTGATTTTGATCATTCCCAAACCTCACAGTATAGATTTTCTATTTATTTCTACACAGTTTTTTCAAATTGTAATCCCAAGACGAGTGTCCCACTCAAAGAATAAAATGATGATGTGAAAAGCCATTCTTTGTTCTAATCAATTCATTTCAATTTTAATTCATTTCATTCGGTTAAAGAATACATTGATACAAAAGATACACAATAATTTAGAAGCATATTTAGAAAATGAAATGGGGAACTACATAGACCTTGTACAAGCGTAGTTCCCAAAGTATTCATAGCATAACGTAAAGGAAAGATGAAGAAGAAGAAAGAAAAAAAAAAACATATAACACAAATATTAACAAAAGATAAATAACTATATATATTTCAGAAAACGAAAATTCTTCAACTTTTGTTTGAAAGAATTAAAGATAAACTTTAGTACTGATAATGCGATTGCATTGTGAAAGAAAAGGTGTGGAAAGGATCAGAAACAGTTGATCATGTAGCATGTAAGTATTGGTGTGCACTGCAAGGTTCTGGAGTCATCAAAATCATAATAAATTTGACCGAGTCTTGGTAAAGTAACAAGCACATACACAGAAAGCTATGTATAGGACAACACGCATGATGTCGGGGTTGGTACTACCTTGATTCCTTGTCTTTCTATGCTCATTACTTAGCCAGTATACATTTTCTTCCAAAATTGTTTGGCACATGTCATTTATTTGTAATCTTGAACATTCAGTGTAAGTTTCGTTTGATTCTGTGAGAAATAATTTTCTTTTTTTTACCAGTACTCAACTTTATCTTTAACTGACCTGCACTTAGAAATATCTTTGGGGATTGAGTTTCAAATCACAGGAAAATTATGTCGTAATGATTTCATTACGCTCTTTGTTTTTGTACTGGTCATAGGTGAAAACAATACTTATAACGGATTATGTATCTCGTAATTAAGAATGAACATCTGAAAAATATCAACAGAAAATTTTATTTTTAAATTAAAAGAAACCAAGAAGCAATGGAGTAATAGTACAAATCACAAATATTTAGAGATTTAAATTTCCGAGTGGGGCAGAATGGGAACGATAATGACATTTTATGCATATATTATGTAATTTAAATATTTATCTAATTTAGTTCGACTACAATTACCCCCAAGCAGCATGATTGTATAATATATATAGTCATATTAATGCTGAAGGTGGAAGCGAGTCGTTTAATCTGTATAATATACCGATACATTTAGATACCTTTTGAGTGACTTTATTGACATGAGTGTCCCATTGCATATTATAATCAATATAAACACCAAGAAAATTAACGCGTTTAACTTTATTTAATGGAACCTCATCTATATTAAAAAACAAAGCGTGAAGCAAATTAGTGGAATTTGACTGCTTATGGAAGGAACTAATGTTGTTTGTTTTACTCGGATTTATTATCAATCTATTTGATTTGAACCATTTGGTACCTTGTCTAATTCAATATTGATATTAGTTTGTAAGTTATGAGTGTTCGGTTGGGTGTAAATTAAAGCGGTATCGTCAGCGTACCTAATTTAATTAAATTTGTCAGAAGAATATGTAAGATCAATAATGTACATTAAAAACAGTAGAGGACCTAGGATAGAACCTTGTGGTACGCCGTGTGTAATAGAAAAACATTTGGAGAAATTATTATTATAAACTACATATTGAGATATCAAAGTCTTTAGAAAGGTCCACACATCTAATATAATCTTTATGTTAATTTACAGGGAAGGATTTCTCTCGATATGGCGGAGTTAATTAAGTTATCAAAATTCCAGAAGTGATATCCAAATTACATACTTCTAATGAGACTTAGAGGAGGAATCATTTTCATGGAATTTCACACACTAAATGGGTATCGCAAAGAGTACATTTTTGTATAATGTACTTTTTTACATGATGATAGCCAACGTTTGATTGCATATGTGCCTGCGTTTTGTAAACTCAATGCATACCCGATAAATAAAAAAAAAGTTACATTTAGAGGCATTTTCGTACATGTGTATATTTATTACAAGAAAAGGCAAATGTTGAGAATAATATACTTGAATATGCAAATAAGGTGGACATTTTTTACTCCGGTACTAAATAATTATAATTGTTTTGAAGAAGAAAACAAAAATTGATAGGATAAGGACATAAGAAAAGCAGGCTTTGCATTCGGGAACATTAAAGGAAAAACTGCTATTCCAAAAAATATTTAAATGAAAATAAATTATACGAAATGATTATAACTCTGCCCTTTGACAAATTATTGTATTTCAAAATCATGGGCCTTTAATCATTAGAGTTATTAAATATGGGTATATTGATATATACATATATGTTTTATGTCAAATAACAGAGAAGTAACGGATGAGAAGATCACCAGGTTATCCAAACTTTTACCTGACGGAAAATACAGCGAACTGTTCGGATGCTTGGGATTCAATTACAACTATACACAGAAGATATTGAAAAAAAAGATCATGGACTCGACGGCTGCTTTCGAAGAACTGTTGCAAGAATGGAAAAACAAGGGTGGATCCACGAAGGATCTCGATGCAGCTTTGAGAAAAGCTGACCTTGGAGGGCTTGTACCTGAATACAACAAGTAGTCATGGCAAGGAGGGTGTACGGCGCCTGCTCCTGCGATAAATGATCCATTTCATTTGTCGACACTAATCGAATTCTGAACTTCAACCCTGTACCAAACACTATACTTAAACCTTACCCTTAACTGTACCGATAAAAACATTGTTTAATGTAGTTAAATTTAATGCGTACATCTTTGTTTAGTGCGATGTTACAAATTACTCATTCACTTGCTACGACTAATTGTATTTCAATGGTCATAATGCGAATTGCCTACATTCCGTTTTGTTAGATAGGACAAGCCATAACATTATGTTCATATGCGGCTTTCTAGTTGGTGTAAGTTTTTCCTGCATTAATAAATACTCCATAAATAGTTGACTTACACTATAAGCTGTCCATACGCTCTTACTTGGACCAACTTGCCACGGTTAAGTAACATGACCTTCTCAGCGTCTTTCTCAGCGGAACTTCTGGAAGTGGCGACGCCCGCACTAGTCGACCTCAACCCAGCTTCCGCTTCTAAACCGCGCGAAATCCAGGTTTGACCCCGGAAGTTTTACATGTTAGGTCATATTACCCTTGTAAAAGGTCACATATACTCCGAGCGCCAAGTGAGAGCATCCGCATGGTCTACTTGGACTACCACATTTACGCCGACTAGCTCTAAACACGACCATTACGCCGACCAAAATTGTTATTGTGTGAACACGGGTAATCTTTGTCCTACAAAGCTATAAATAAATC
Source organism: Strongylocentrotus droebachiensis (assembly GCA_035222895.1). Lineage (NCBI taxonomy): Eukaryota > Metazoa > Echinodermata > Echinoidea > Camarodonta > Strongylocentrotidae > Strongylocentrotus > Strongylocentrotus droebachiensis. The sequence continues at coordinate 26,612 of JAVYIG010013143.1, forward strand.
ATGCAGTTCGCATTCTGGCTATTGAAATATAATTATTTGTAACAGGTGAATGAAATAATTTGTAACGTGGCATTTAATAACGATGTATCTATTTAATGTTATAACATTACGATAATAGTCTACTGTCCCTGGAACATGTTTCGGATGACCGGCTAGGAATCGATCACAAGTAACCGCTATTGCATGTGCCTTATGAAATCACAGGAGTAATTACTTTCTTTCATTTCATTTTTTAAGAATATTGTTGAGTTAACCAAGATATCAAATTGTTAACCATTTATGCATCCAATTGGCAAGCCTTGATGGTTTACGGATGAATAAGTTTCGATTTAATCTATGGTTTATAATCGTAAACGATGTGATGATTCAAATTTGCATAAGCAAGAAAGCGTACTTTGTAAACAAAATACGTCTTAAAGTTGTATAGCAGAGTATTAAACTTTTTTCTTCACTGTTACCCCCATCAAGTCTGGCACGCTGGTTGTAACTTTTGTAGCATATTGATGATTTTTTTTTTTTCTTCGTAATATTTTTTTTCGTTTCTACTATTTTTTGTTCAACCATCCCCTACGCAAATTATTATTTTAAACGTATACATGTAAGAATGTTTCTCGTTATATATTATCATTTTGATTGTAAATAATGCCCAATTGAACTTTATGTTGCGACGTAAGACCAGTTTTTAATGGAATTAATATCTGGCACTTAATTTGTCAAAGAACTTAAAATGAACACTGTGTTTGTATGTTATGCTGCCCTCTTGCGGCCCCCCTAGATCCGCCACTCTGAACTTTACTCATTATAATGACTGTTCCGCTATATGTCAGCCATTCAGGTGGCAAATACTGTGTCTTGATAAGCCTGGTAGGCGCCCTAGTCAGACAAAATGATGCACGCTCTATTCTAGGACGCCTGGGTTTTCAGTAAACACACCTTGCCGCACTAGGATTTCACAATATCAAAAAAGCCCCTAGAAATAATTTTCCGATGCGCCCATGTTTCTGACTAGGTTAGCACCACATGGTGTCCGAGACTGGAACCTTTCGTTCTGTCTCGGGGGAAAAGCAAATATTAGCACGAATGTGAAGGTTAAGTTTCTCCTTTCTTTCGCTTGTTTTATTTTGATAAAAAGCATAATTGTGATACGATCCGTTCTAATCATAAACTCTGTCCCAGTACCTGAACCAGTGCCAAGAAAGAGGATAGATGAGGGTGCCAAAATGGCTTTTCAAATATCAAATAAGGTGAAGGTTTTCACGAAACCTGAGGCGTCCACCACCCGTGTCTACGTTACACAATCCAAGAGTGTGCTACGTAAATAAGTCAGAGAAAGTTGTTTGGACACATGCAGTAGACCGGTTTACTGACATATTCAAATTTATGGATGTTTAATTCTTTCCTGGGGACCTAGAGACGAGTTATTCTAATAACCTGTTTTAATGAATAGACCAAAATACTTGGAATACAGGTGCATACATAACTTGGTGCTATATTGGGCAAGTCTCGGAAAAGCTTCTCGGTTGTCAAGAACAACCTTTCTTTATAAAGTATGCAGAACGTTTGAATATGAAGTCAACTGCAGGAGGGCGTTTTTCAAGATAACCACGGTTGTATGGAAAGTGTCCAGGAATATCTTCTTTTTTGCAAGGAAAAGACAAGTAATTTCGAATTTTGACATAATCACATTGATAAAGATGGTGCATGGACGTGATTCAGGAAGAGAAAGGGAAGTTAGTAGAAAGGAAGGTGAGAAAAATGAGACAAATCTAAATGTGCATTCGGACCAGGCAGGCTCTAGTACTACAACAACGTACGCTGAGAGAACCACGCCCATCACTCCCGCCCAAAGGGAAGGAGAGAAGCCAGTGTACATCAGGCAACGGGACATACCAAATGTTCAAAACAACATGGCAACTGGGGAAGAGTTATACCTAGCCCTTGCCAAGGTTGTTGACCCCCAACGCTTAGCTGGTGTACAGAAAATCAGAGGCTTATGGCGGATCTACATAGATAGCAAAGAGGCAAGGATCGCTCTCATTAGCAGTGGGATTTTACTGAGAGGATCAATGGTGAGTGTTCACGACAGGAACCCATTCGTTTCATATGAATCTGAAAATTTTGTGCGGGTGACTATCAAAGATGTACCTTTATCTGTCTCTGATGAGCTAATTGTGGCTGAATTAGAAGGATGGAAATATGTAGTGAAGGGGAAAATAGTTAGGCAGCGTTTGAGGGTAGGCGGACAGCTTACTACCTGCCTTAACGGTGACAGGGTTGTTTTCATTGATACCCCACGGCAGCCGCTTGCCCGCCATGTCAGCATAGCTACTTTCAAGGCCCGCACATTTCATGACGGGCAATTGACCGAAGCGTCGATAGCAACGTGTTCACGTTGCTTAACAACAGGGCACCACGCCTCCACTTGCTCCAAGCCTTTTGTCTGCAGACAATGCAAGAATCCCGGGCATCGCGCGTTTGAGTGTGACGAGCAACAACTACAGAGTCAAGTCGCTGCCTCTGTTTCAATCGCTAGGGCAAGGCATGATGATTGCATCGTAGCAGAGAGTTCACACAAAAGTTCTACGGTAGAGCAAGCACAAGAGAGAGAAGTGCAGGTGGTGAGGCCGAAAGAAAAGAATGGAGTCGCAGCGAAGAAACAGCAAAGCATCCGAGATATGCTGTCGCGAGAAATAAAGCCGTCAGATCAAGTAGATCATTCAACTGATAGCGACTCACATGAATCTCATGAATCAGAATCCGAACAGTCACGTGATTCAAGGGGGTCACATGATTCAAGGAGTGGACATAGGGAGAGGAGTAAAAGAAAAACCAGAAAAAGACGAAGGAAGGGATCGAACAAAAAATGAATGATGTAAAGGGTATCTCACTTTTGTCGCTCAATGTACGAGGGATAAGGAATAAAAGAAAGAGAGAATTGGTATTTAAATTTTTAGAGAAACAAGGTACAGATGTAATATTCTTACAGGAAACTTTTTTCACTAAAGATCTAGATGATACTGTAAAAAGGGAATGGAATGGTATTACTCTCCATTCATTTGGAAGTAATCACAGCAGAGGTGTTTCAATTCTCGTGAAAAAGAATGCTCAAATACCAGTTAATTTGATTTACTCATCGGATGATGGAAGGGTATTGATGATAAATACTGAAATAGATAATAAAAAGGTAACTCTGATAAATATATACGCTCCTACAGAGAAGAAGAATAAAGAATCTTTTTTCTTAAAAATGGAAAAGATTTTAATTCAGTATGATGGTAGGCCTACTGGCTCACATGTTTTAATCGCAGGGGGTGATTTCAATTGTGTTAACAATCCACGTCTTGACGTGATGGGAAATAAGTCAGTTTATAAACAACCAACAAACTATAGGCAGTTTGTTAAAAAGTTTAAGATGATTGATGTATGGAGAAAGATAAACAAAACTAAGAAACAATATACATATAGAAGTAAGTATTTGAATATGTCATCGAGAATAGATTACTGGCTTGTGCAAGTAGACTATGTTGACTATATCAATAATGTGTCAATTAAACCAGTCTCCATGTGTCCAGACCACTGTGCTGTTACTATGACAATAACTTTATCATGTAATAATGTCCGTGGTTCCTCGTATTGGAAAATGAATAATTCGCTCCTGAAAAGTGATGTTTATAAAGATGGTATAAAAGACGTTATTCGTCGTACAAAAAATGAATTCAGATCAAAGCTTGATCTGCAGTATGCATGGGACCTATGTAAGTTAAGGATTAAAAAATATACTATATCTTTTGCTAAGAAGCTCAGAAAAACTGAAAAAGAAGAGCTAAACTCCTTAGAAAAAAAACTGAATGAACTACATGAACGAATATGTGCAGGCGATGATGAGCTTGAAGAGCAAATGGCAAATGTTCAGAGAAGGATTAATAGGTACTACAAAAAGGAATGCGATGGTGCAAAGGTTAGGTCTAGAGTTATTCATTTTGAAAACAGTGAAAACAATTCTTCATATTTTTTAAATTTAGAACATAGAAATGGTGCGAGAAAGTATATATCTGGAATTAGAATAGGCAGAAAATTAGAAACTGATAACCGTAAAATTATAAAATTTGTAGAAAAGTTTTATTCTTGCTTATACACAACAAGAAGCCCAGATCAGACAGTAATCGAAACATATCTTACGAAAATAAATAATCCCACTTTATCTGGTAGTGAAGCCGAAGAATGTGAGGGATTAATTTCAATTCAAGATGCAACAAATGCTCTAAAAGGGATGAATATTAATAAAGCTCCTGGTATAGATGGCCTAACGGTGGAGTTCTTTAAGGAATTCTGGGTTGAAATACAAGATCTTGTTTTAGACAGCTTTAATGAAAGTTATAACAAGGGTAAGCTTAGCTATTTACAAAGGAAAGGAGTCATTACTCTGCTATTCAAAGGTGGTGATGCGCTGGAATTAGGAAATTGGCGACCCATTACATTACTTAATACCGATTATAAAATACTTGCAACTGTGTTGGCAAACAGGCTACAAAAAGTTTTAACACACTTAATTAGTGAAGATCAAGTAGGGTATCTTAAAGGCAGGAGTGGCATTAATAATGCCAGATTAATTCAAGATATGATAGATTATAGTGCATTTAATAAGATTGATGGTGCCATCATATTTGCCGATTTTAAAAAGGCTTTTGATACTATAGAATGGAAATTTGTTGATACATGTTTGAAGAGCTATGGTTTTAATGATAACTTCAGGAAATGGGTCTCGGTGATGTATTGTGATCCTCATCTTAATATCTTAATGAACGGTTGGTTGACAAAAGATATACAACCATCTAGAGGTATAAGACAGGGGTGTCCCCTATCTGCATTATTATTTATCCTTAGCATTGAAGCTCTTGCAAATGAGATTAGACAAAATAACAATGTCATAGGCTTGAGTGTTGGTTGTAATGAAAAAACATTTAAAATAGTACAATTAGCAGATGACATGACACTATTTGTTCGTACAGTTATGTCAGGTAATACAGCTATAAAGATTATTAGAAAATTTGAAAAGTATTCTGGAATTCAACTAAATGAAAACAAGACAAAAGCACTTTGGTTGGGAACTAACAATCCAACAAATACTATTGGAAATATGTTATGGGAAGATGTTTATGTTAAGTCACTTGGTATTTATTTTTGTAAAAATAAAGATATAGGCTTAGAAATGAACTGGTCTGAAGAGAGGATATTAAAAATAAAACAGCTGTTAAATCTTTGGAAACAGAGAAATCTCACGCTTAAAGGAAAAATAATGATATTAAAATCATTGATAATGTCGAAAATCATTTATACTTCACAAGTTTTGTCTTGTCCTAAAGAGATAATTAAAGAGCTCGATAAGTTATTTTTTGATTTCCTATGGAAAGGGAGACCTGCAAAGGTTAAAAGGTCAAATGTATTGAATAGTATTCAAGAAGGTGGTTTAGATATGTTAGATGTTCAAACAAAGGTGGCATCGTTAAATATAAATTGGTTTTGTAAATATCTAAGCGATGAATTAAATGCAGGTTGCAAATGTATGTTTGACTATTGGTTTGAGAAAATTGGTGGTATAAAGGTTATAATGAATTGTAAATATAGTATAAAAAACGCAAATTTTCTGGAGAACAAGATGCCTCATTTCTACTATAATTTAATTATGACATTTTTCTTGTATCGATCATGTACCTTGGGCAGTTATCGTAGAGAAATGATTTGGCTGAATACAAATGTAACGTATAAAAGGAAAATGCTTTTTTATAGGAATTGGATAAATTCTGACATTTTGTTTGTTGGGGATTTAATGGATGGTAAAGGTTTTCTACCAGTTAATGAGTTAAGTGCGAAAATATTATTTAAGGATGGAAGGTGGTATAGCCAATATGCACGTATTAGAAGAGCGATTCAATCACTCGGGAATATGTTAGTACTTGCAGATATGAATGTAGAACATAGAGAGTATATGAAATTTAGACCCACAGCGTTTGTATATAATGATATAAAATTGATTGAGGATATGATTTCAGTTAGACAGTTGACAGTTAAAAGAATATATCGAGTTAATTAAAACAAAAATCGAAAAATCTAGAGCGGAGGAATTTTGGCGTAATACTTTGGAAGTTGAATATATACCTGTATGGTCGGATGTTTGGTTATTTAAGTTAAAAAATATAAAAGACAGCTTACTAATTAATTTCAATTTCAAATTCATGTATAATATTTTAGCAATACCATATAACTTGTTTAAATGGAAAGTTAATGCCAATGATAAATGTTATTACTGTAATCAGACAGGTGATTGTATGCACATGTTCTTTTTTTGTAACGAAGTAAGTATGTTTTGGAATGAAGTTGAAAGGACTATAAAGAAATATTTCATGTGTAATTTTAATTTCAAACCATGTCATCTATTGTTTGGTATTGATTTTAATTCAAAGAAGGAAAACGATGTTGATATTATTTTGAATTATGCACTTTTTACTGTTTACAAAAGTTTTGTTGGAAAAGAATTTAAAAAGAAAACAACTATAAAGAGACTTCTTCATATTTTTGTTTACCTATTAAGTTATCGTTTACAAATAGAAGAAAATATTAGAAAACCATGTATATCCCTCCAGAAATGGAGGCGAATGCTAAAAATGTGAATATGCTTATATTATTATGAAGAAAAGAATAAAGAAGACCTGAAATGGTTATTTTACAAAAAAAAAAAAAAAATATGAAGTCAACTTGATGTTTATGTTCATAATTTTAGTTGTACATTTCGTGAAGTAGAATACGTTAGACTTCCGTACAATGGTAACAATGAGGTTTGGTATGTGTTTGCTTGACCGTGGTCGCAGACGTAGTCATCACTAGCAAAACTAGTAATATCAGAAAGTAAACGCATGACATGAGAGGGTTCAGACATAATACCACCAATCACTACTATCCAAACGTTCAACAGAGGATGTCTGCCATTTCCGTCTGAAAAACAACAAAGAATACTTGATATAATTAGGATAATAATAGCACAAATAATAAATGAATAAATAAATAAAATAATGGCGCAACAATGGTCGATCGCGTTTTCACTTTACCTCTGAGTTATAATATACAGACATTTGAAGCTTGTTAGACTTTACGTCTTTATTGAAAGAAAAAAAGACGCCTTGGTTTTCCCGCGTCATATCAGAACACTGAAGTCTTCTTCTCCTCGAGTCACTACACAAGCCCGGTCCAGTGGAGGGCGCAGGATTTAGTGGTATCATTCTGCATCCATATCACAGAAACCCATTTGATTTGCAAGAAAGACAATGAATTTTCCTGGTGAAAAATAAATAAATCGGGTTTAAAATTAGCATTCGAGAGATTAGAACTATCTATTGCATCAGAGTTACTGAACTAATTTATCATTCACATAGGCTTAATTTAGACAGTAAAACCTTTAACAATTTCAACTTTATTTTTTTAATGTAGAGAAAGAAGGCTATGATAGAAGATTGCGAATCAATTTCTAAAAACTGCCAACTGTACCACTGTGACTGCTGTATTTCAGTAAACAGAGTTGGGTAAAATTGTGAACAGCTTAGGTAGAAGGGGGACATGTACGTTTGTTGGGTACATTTAAAGCCAATAGAAAGTAAATCTTTCCAAAGAGAAACAAATGTTCCATTTTTTAAACCAAAAAATAGATCTTCCCCACTTGTTTTAGAGCGAAGGAAGTCAACAACAACATCATTTGCAGATTATTCCATTCTGGCAAATTTCAAATGAGAAAACAAAACATTCTGAAATTGGCATTGTTACATCGAATAAAAGGTTTAAAAGGAAAAAAATATATGTACTCAAAATACCGTTATAATGTTATTAATATTATATTTATTGACTTGCTGATCAGAGACATAAGAATACACAAGTCATCTACCAATGTATATGACATGAACTGAAGTTTGAGGACCTATAGTATATTCATGAAGATGTAAAACACATTTCTTCTTCATTGCCATGCATGTTCTGAAACAAGATAACTGTGCTTCAAACGTTAGGTTACTCATTGGTATATATTATCAAACATGCAATCGTACTTGGCGTAAAATATTGACAAATGTTACGCCGCAATGTAGAATGAAGCAAATGCCATTTTATTGAACGTGTTTCCAATGAAAATATTCGAATATTTAAATATATGTATATCTTAATTAAAGGCATGTATACAAATAAACAATACTTTCTATATTTACCACTATGGCTGTTTTTCCATCTGTACAATTATTGTTTAATACTTATTGCAAATAATGTTAAACGCTTTGATCGTGTTTCTTGTTAGATATGTTAATCCAACATTGAAATCGTTCTGGTTTATAAAGATAGATGTATACTGATTTGAAATATTGTAAATATTGCAAGAAAATACGTCACCTTGGTGTAAAAGAGAAGACGTGGCCTCTCTATTCGTAGAATATTGCAACAAATTATTACGTTTAATGGAAATTATAAGCACTTGCGAAAGGTGTGTCTAAACCGTGTTTATAAATAATTACAGGGAGCCTAGTGCCCTATATGGTTTAATTTTTAAATCATGTACTTATTGTAAATTTGATATCGTCTCTGAACTTATTGATATATGCTGGGAACATTTGTTTGCATGGACTCGATTAGATGAACACATTAGATTAAGTTCAACTTCTTTCAGATTTAAAAAGCTTTGTTGGAGTTATTTATTAAATAATTCATCGGATATAGTGGTTACTTAGGACTGGTACAATAGACTGTGTAAGTGCCTGCACAGTATTTTAAGTACATGTATGTGCTTCTTTGTGTAATTTAGGTTCTGATATAGATTGCGTTGACTCTGTATTTACTTGGTATTTGTTAATTTTTTCTAGGGTCATTTTCACAAGAAACTGTTTTTCTACTGGTCCTTTCCGTACTCAATATAGTATTTTGTATAAATGTTTGGATGCTTTAATGGTTATGGTCAAATGCAATATCTTGAATCTTGAATGACCGTTATCGAAAATTCAGAAGCCACATATTCTATCTTCGTGTTTCTGAATTTGAATATCGCACTGATTATTACATTACCTTTTCGGGGTTCAATCCCTATTGGGTTCTGTAAATATAACCAATACCTTGGACCAACCAAAACACTGGTAACGTTTTGTAATATTTTACTCGTGTATTATATATTTACTCGAGTATTATATATTTACTCGTGTATAGCGCATAAACTGTATACTTGAAATGAATACGCTTCACAATGTTATCATGCAATTTTCTATTTGCCGTATTTCGTATCTCACTGACAATGCATCGATTGAACAGATTCATGACTTTACGAATTTCGTTTAAATTCATCAAGATGCATTGCAACATTCAGAAGGATATCCTGTATTGAATATACATTAAAATACCTAATTTCATTTTCGCGATTTTTTTTTCTTTTCTTCGTGACATTTGTTACATTCACAAAAGGAACACTTTAGTAATAGTGACCAATGCATCAGAAGTATAATTTGTAAGATTATAAATAAAACACGTGTATGTAAAGTGCAAAGTTATATGATAGGATTAGATGTGTTGAGACAACAATCATATACATGTATGTTTTTAGAGCTATATTGTTAAACATTTCAAAAAGTTCATTGTTTAGAGAATGAAAGAATGTCCATGTATATGTGTATCATATTGAATGCAACTATGGAAATATATATCTAGTATCAGATCTGTGGTACATTAGTAGTGTATGGGCCGGTTGTCAGAGAAACTAAGATATTAAATACATGTTTGAAATATTTGTCATATTATATAGTCCTCTAAAACGATCTGTTATTTGTATGAGTACGTATGAAATGTGGTTTAGGTGCGTGAATGTGTGCGTTTTTGTGACGGGGAGGTGTGTGTGCGTTTTTGTTTTTGTTGGGGTGGGGGTACAAAGTGAGGGTATCATTTTGTATTTCTTGTAAGAAGAAAACATAACGATACAAACAATTGTAGATGGTATAGAATAAGGAAGCTGCAGTTTTCCACCAGCTCGCTTTTTTATACAATAATTTTGTTAACTTTTTTAACTAAAAAAGAACCCAACACATGTTGTCAACGTCCTCTGCCTGATCCAGGTGAATGCTTTGAGAAACAAATATAAATTATATTAGTTATAACGTGACAGGTGTAAGAAATAAAGAGTAGAACAGCTTTGGAAACTCCCGTGTAAATAAATATAATGCTACAAAAATGAGAGAATAAAAATGCCATCTTTAAAGCTATGTAGTTTGTCACTGTTCAAAATTCACCCTGCCTTCAACAAAGTTTGGTACCAATTAACGAATGTTGAAATTTAGTCAATCCATCGGTCAATTGAATTTTGCGTTGCAGCAGTCACTAACCCGTCTCCTTGACCAATTGGTTAAGGCAATGGACTTCTAAACCAGATACCCAGGTTCGATTCCATCAGAGACATTATGTCAACCTATGAAAACAAATCCGGACAAGAAGCACAGCAATGGGGAATTTTCATTTAAAGCGAGACTGCACTACTTGTAGCTACTTGCGCCCTCTATATAGCAAATATGTTAATTGAGAACTGAATTGATGAGATTACAACTTGTCAGTGACCACGCAGGGAGGTCTAATCGCTCCTGGCCAAAATAGTGCAGACAGGCTTAAGCTACGCAACAACTATTCTCTCATTTCTTTTGGCATTTCGACATGTAAATATATATACATTGTGTATACGCAGTATTTAATAGAAATAACCAACTCTGAAAATCATCAAATTAACAAACTAGGGTAAGAAGTCTGGTAGGCTATTTATGAATGATTCTGCTCACGTATTAATGGCGTGGCACCCACACGTATCCCCCGCCCGCTTTTCCGACTGGATGTCTCGAAACGTTGAGTTGAGTGTGTTCTGTTCAATTAAGGTATAGACCAGTTTTGGAAACACCCCCTCTCAAAATTCAAATGGAAGCTCTTATTACCAATCATGTGAAATAATATGTTTTGGCTAATACATGATGATACAGATTTTGCCCGGAAACCGCCTACTAATTGATATATTTGGTAAATTATTATATCTATCCGGACTGGATAGATATCGCGTAGTCCCATATACATCTTTCTGTGTACAGTGCTTGTAACTTTACCAAGGCAGGGCCAAATTTCTTATCATTTTGATGATTCCAGGACCTTGCAGTACACATCATGATCAATACTTATATGGTATAGATGATCAACCTTTTCTGATTTGATTCCACAACGTTTCTTTCAAAATGCAATCACATGACAAGAACTGGTCTATACCTTTAATGGGGAGGGGGGTACCATTATAAAAAGAATTCACACGGGTATATATTTGCTTCTGGGTTGTCTAGGATGGGTAACACCACGGCTATAATAGGGACTTTTATATTTGCGTGAACTGATACGTGTGACGTCCATTCAAGGCAGTGCATTAAAAGGACGTCGATCGTAGCAATCCACGTTGTCGTTTGGCAAATCTAAAAGTCCCTATTACCTTTTCGAGACAACCGGAGGGCGGGGATAGGGTAGTGGTATCTGCCTTTTCTCTATTGTTTAAGTCAACGTGAAACCCCTTTGACGTAAGGAGTACATGTTTTTATCCAACGGTTGCCCGGTTCTCAAGGAAACACTGGCCCAATCTCAAAGAAAAAGGGCAATCAAAAATCACTGTAAAATTGTAAGCGGGTGTGCTACATTCAAAATCACAATGAAAATCCCCCTCCCCCCCAAAAAAAAAAAAAAAAAAAACTCACACGTATTGGTAACCTTTCATCGTTGTTAAAAATTGGTTGAAAACACAGACTTATAATCTTATCACCTATGCCATGGTCACTGTCAAACATTAGGGACTTTTAGATGTCCGCGTCGACATTGTGAACTGCTAGGTGTGACGTCCTTTTAAGGCAGCGCCTTAAAAGGATGCCTTAAAAGGACGTCACACGTAGCAGTCCACTATGTCGACGTGCAAATCTAAAAGTCCCTATTCATGTCACTTAATGATTGCACTGGCTCTACTCCGTTCATTCTTTCAAATTTGAGAGACAGGAATTTTATCTTTACCGTACCATATAGCCAGACATTGTAAAATGTCTTTTACAAGTGAAGCTTTTTATCTCTTAAACGTTCTTATATCTAATGGTATCTTTGCCTTTTGAGCATTGTTTTTTGTTTGCTTTTTTTTTTTTTTTCCGAAATCCAAAATTTAAAAACATGCATACAAAAAAAAACATTTCAAATGATAGGAAAGTAATTAAATGTGTACAGTATAGACAAGCGATTGGTTAGCCCATTTAAGAAAAATTTATAAAATTGTATTGTTCTTCTATGTGGTCCCAAAGCATAAAATCATATAAAAGGGATTGGGTAACTGTGTCTCAGATTCTGAAACAAAATCCTAGACTTAGCTCATGCTGCAATGATAATTATAAAACTTTAGGTCAGTCAGGAACCCCATGACTTTTACAAGTCGATCGCCTGTCTGATTATCAAGATATTTATGATTAGAAACCGAAATCAAATTTTTCGTTTTCCTATTAAACGTCTTTCAACACTCTACAGTCTATTGGGGAAAACGATTATGGTACAAGCGGTCACTCAGATTTTTACTTTTTTGAGGCACTTTTTTTAGGGCTTCAATATTACACCATATCAAAGACACTGATAACACATAGGGCCATGCATCCTGGATTGAACATTGTTAAACGCTGGCTTTAATTCACATACAATATCAATATCCCCCATAGTGATCACACCTCACCTCACCCCCTCCCACCACCATCTCCATCATGCGAACCCCTCCCGCTACTCCCTCCCACGTCCTCCATGGAATATTACAAAGGACAATAAACAACATACAGTATATCAGGTAAAACCATCCGGTGCTTGTTCCGCACTGTTGTGGTACTATATGAACAACACCATAGTTCATTGATGTGCGTAATGAGGCCGCGATTGGCGGAAGGATACCTGAATAAAGCACTTTCAAGATGGCCACTTATACATGAACCTTGTCTACAGTGATCTCTTATTTATCCGTTCATCTGATCTTTCAACATGGTGGCAGCGGTGGGATAAAGATAGCTCTTGGGAACGAAATAAAGATAGCTCTTGGGAACGAAGGGTTACGCAGGATAAACGCCTCTAGCCTCAGTGTAGAGGATCAGAAGGACCCAGGCAAGCTATGGGCCCTAATCGAAGGCCAACTGAATGTCAAAGTGAACTTCAGGATTCATCGTCTCGAATTAATGCGATACAAGCAGATGTCTGGAGAAACGATCGACGAGTTCGTCAATAGATGTCGGAGTAAGGCAAAGGAATGCAAATTCACCGAGGGGGAATTGAGTGAAAGACTTATAGAGCTGGTGATTTCGTCTACACAACTCGAGTCATTTCAGAAAGACCTACTCGACAAAGAAAAGGGGTTCTCAATTGATAAGCTTTTTGAAGAAGGCCGCAAATATGAGGCCATTCAAGTCGGTAAACAGTGCCTGCAGACGCTCCACACCGTTGGAAGTGGGAACATTGATGCTGTTAGTCACGACAGTAGGCAGAAATGCAGGAACTGTGGTCTTTCACACCTTCCAAAGAGGTGTCCAGCCTTCGGGGACCTGTGCAATTCGTGTGGCGTCAAAGGACACTGGGCGAAGATGTGTCGAAAGACGAAAGAACAGGTCGAACCGAAGATCCCTCCTAGACGTCCACCATCACAAGACAGGTGGAGCTCACAGCAGAGAAGGCCCAGAAACAGGCAGTATATGCCTACATCCTTTCATAGCAGGAACCAGCGTAAGGTTGACGAAATTGGACCGGACGACACAAACCAACTGGACAGTGAGGAACGTGAATTCCACATGATACATATATCGCTAAACTCTATTGACTCGGAGCAGACCGAAGCATATGCAAATATCAACATCATATGTCCAGACCTGAGGGGTCATCATCGCCTCAATGCAAAGGTTGACACGGGAGCCAGCGGTAATGTTCTGCCACTGCGGACGCTGAAGGACATGTACAGGGCTCGATGGAAAGATGTTATCCGTCCCACTACTACGCGACTATCTGCCTACGGAGAAACGCCTTTACGCTGCTTAGGCACCCTGATGATGTCGATGATGTATGAAGGGTCGCCTTGGGTCATAGACCAAACATGGTATGTTGCGGACGTAAAGGGACCAGTCATTGTCGGACTTCCTACTTCCAGAAAGCTAGGGATTGTTACGATTCACACAGTAGAACAACAGACGGGCCTGGACAGTCCAAATGATCTTCCTCCCATCAGGTCAGCTAAAGACCTACAGGCGGCTTACCCAGACCAGTTTGACCAGATTGGGAACTTCAGTGGCAAGGCAACGTTGCACTTGAAGAAGGATGCAACTCCATCAATTGATGCGCCTCGAAAATGCAGCATCCACCTGAGGGACAAGCTCAAGAAAGAGCTGGATCAGATGAAAAGAAACGGCATCATTAGGAAAGTTACTCATCACACAGATTGGTGCAGTTCCCTCACCACAGCCCTGAAGAAGGATGGGTCATTGCGAGTCTGCCTTGACCCCAAAAGGCTCAATCAAAACCTGAAAAGATGCCCTCATAAGATTCCAACTCTAGAGGAGCTCAATCCTGCATTCTCACAGGCCAAGTACTTCTCGAAATTGGACGCAAAGGCAGGATATTGGTCAGTCCACCTGGACGAAGAATCGCAGGAGCTTACTACATTCAGATCACCATTTGGAAGGTATTGCTTTCGCAGACTTCCATTTGGACTTTTGGTGAGTCAAGACATCTTTCAACAAAGGATGGACACAATCCTTGCACAGGCGCCCGGCTGTGAAGGTATAGCTGACGATATAGCTGTATTTGGCAAGACTGAACAAGAGCATGATGATAATCTCTGGAGACTGATGGGAGTTGCACAAAAAGAAGGTCTGGTGTTCAACAGTACAAAGTGTGTGATCAAGGCGAGAAGCATCAATTTCTTTGGTTCACTGTACACAGACAAAGGCATACAACCAGATCCTAGCAAGTTGGAGGATGTCAGAGAAATGCCTACACCACAGAACAAGGACGATCTCCAGCGAGTGTTAGGGATGATGACCTATTTATCACCATACATCTCAAACTATGCTGAAAAGTCAGCAATACTGCGTGATCTTCTGAAGAAAGATGTTCCTTTTACCTGGCAGGAGGACCATGAGGAATGCTTTCAACGATTGAAATCAGAAATTTCAGAAGGAAAGTGTCTACGGTACTATAACCCCAGTGTCCCAACAGTACTAGAGGTAGATGCATCGCTCAAAGGACTTGGAGCCTGCCTCCTTCAGAATGAAAGACCAGTCGCATTCGCCTCAAAGAGTTTGTCAGATGCACAATCCAACTACTCAAACATCGAGCGAGAGACATTGGCACTTGTTTTTGGGATCACACGTTTCCATTCATATCTGTTTGGTAACCAGTTCACAGTCTACACTGACCACAAACCACTCGAAACGATCTGTAGAAAGCCCCTGGGGAGTGCGCCTCCAAGATTACAGAGGCTTCTCGTCAAAATACAGGGCTATGATTGTGATATCCTATACAAGCCCGGAAGTCAGATGACATTACCAGACACACTCAGTAGGTTGCCAAACCCCAGAAAGAGAGGAGACGTCATCGTTGAGCTCCATGTAGATGAAGTCATGGAATTAGAAGAGAATCATGACAATGATCTGGCAAGCTTCACACCTATGAAGCAGACACAGCTGCAGAGAGAGACAGCAAGCGATCCAAACTTGAAGTAGCTGAGTAGAATTATCCACGATGGATGGCCAGACGTGATTAAGCAGATTCTAAGCAGCTCAAGGATTCACTGGTCATACCGAGAGGAACTGGGTGTCGCCAACGGCATTATCTTCAAAGGAAGACAGGTGTTGATACCTTCAACGCTGCAATCAGACATCCTGGAGCAGCTACACACGAGTCATATGGGTATAGAGAGAACTCGTAGACTAGCAAGGGACACGGTATACTGGCCAGGCATCAATAAGGATATTGAAAACCTTGTCAAGACTTGCCCTGCTTGCCAGGAGAACCAGGATCGGCAACAAAGGGAACCACTACAACCGCACGAAGTTCCAATGACGCCATGGACAAAGGTAGCCACAGACCTGTTTTTTCTTGATGGAACTGAATACTTACTCATTACTGACTATCATTCCAAGTTCCCTGTGATCAGGAAAATGCACAGCACCACAAGTGCTTCAGTTGCTACCGTAATGAAAGAAACCTTCAGCCTCCTGGGAGTGCCCTCCGAAGTTATATCTGATAACGGACCCCAGTTCATTGGAAAAGCCTTCAAAGACATGTGTGAGTCATGGAACATCAAGCACACCACCTCATCGCCGAGATATCCGCGCTCCAATGGCCTGGCTGAGCGGATGGTACGCACCATAAAGTCAATGATTAAGAAGTGCAAACAGACAGGACAAGATGTCCAAAAGGCACTTCTCCACCACCGAGCAACGCCTCAATCGGACCTGCCATCTCCTGCCGAAATGATGTTTGGGAGGCAAATGAAGACATCACTTCCAGGTCGCCATGATCATGACAGACAGATGAGCGATGTCCACGACCAGCTCCAGCGAAGGCGGGATAGGATGAAGACCGACCATGACAGACATGCCGGTCGGGTACTGTCCCTCCTGAAGGTCGGCCAGAAAGTCAGAACCTTGCATCCAGACGATAACACATGGCTGCCGGCTGAGGTTTCAAGAGTTTGCCCAGAACCGAGATCATATGAAGTGACAACACCAAATGGCAGGGTGTTAAGGAGAAACAGGTCCCATCTAAGAGAGATGCCGATACACACAGAGCCGACAACAGCACCCACACCAGGGACAGAGCATCTTCCAAGAGAGGATGGTGACAACCGCACAACAACCGCAGGAACACAGGATTTCGATGGTTCAATCCCTCGTTCTGACTCTTCTGCCTATGTCACACGATATGGTCGCAAGGTTAATGCCCCATCTCGTTATCAAGAGTAAAAACTTCATCGATTAATAGATTGATAAGCAACAACTATACTTTATTTGTTTAATGATTTAGCATACCCGGTAGAATTACATTGATGATAGTAAAACCTCATATTTGACATCAGGTGATTCAATTTCTTAATCAGTATACATGTATAACCAAAATGTTTTATATAACTGCCACGCTTAATATTGGTTATCTTTCAACAGAAAATCTCTTTTGTATACAGAACCAAATTTAGCAATTGTATGTCGTGCTCGTGCATGATATTTCTTCTCTCCACACAAATGACCAGGTATTATAGTTTTGTTACGCTGATTTGTCGTATTGCTAAGTCCTAATTGAAATGGGATGAAAAACGTTTTTTTCACAGGAAAATGTTGTTTATAACTGTTTGCCAGAAAGCAATATGGAATCACTTTAGTTTATTCCAGCAAAAGTTGTGTAAATTATAAAAAGTGAATTACATTATACAAGTATGTCGATTCAGCAACAAAAATATGCCTGTTATAGTGGAGGACACTATTTTACCATTCTAAAATTTGTGTTTTTTGTTGAAAGGTACTTGTAAGTTTTAGTTGAACAGTTTTTAGTACTGTGCTTCTCAAAAAAAGAAAAAAAAGGAAGGAAGAATATGTTTGGAATGTTTCCTCTTGTTGAAATTTCTAAATTGTGTTACTGTTTTAGTGGATAATTTCCGTCATGTACAGTGCCTATTGAGCAGGGAAGATATAACTGGTTAATGAGAGCACTATCAACTTGTCATTGAAAGAAGGGGGATGTTGTGGTACTATATGAACAACACCATAGTTCATTGATGTGCGTAATGAGGCCGCGATTGGCGGAAGGATACCTGAATAAAGCACTTTCAAGATGGCCACTTATACATGAACCTTGTCTACAGTGATCTCTTATTTATCCGTTCATCTGATCTTTCAACACAAGCACCTCTGTACATTTCTATCGAAATGATATAGTTCGATACTTTGTTTGGCTAGGTGTATGTCAATTAACCACGGAGCCTCTTTTACTTCGTGAATTCCAAATTTGGCGCGAAACTGAATAATAAAGAGTAAATATCTATAGAGTGTACACACGCACAGTGGTACACCCTCCAGTATTCGAAGCGATGCCCAAAACAGGCGCCGTATTATCAAAGGGGAATCCCAATAGAATTTAACTCTAAGAATACCAGGCAGAAAAATATATGGGATTTATGTGCAAGATGAGTACAGATATGCTTTACCGGCACAGTGTGAGGGTTATCGTGACATGACTGTGCATGAAATCATATACAAATATTTAAAAATATCATAAAATGATGACGTAGATCCTAATCAAATGTTTGGTTGAGAGCGTACACGTGACCATGCATTTATTTAGCCTAACGCGAAATTTGGATAACTACCGGTCATTATCCTATGGTAATGACCTGTCATTAGCGATCATGTTTTGCGATTGCAACCATTGAGAATTATCGTTTTACTTTTACTCGCGAAAATGGCTGCCGCGGAATTTAAAAGGCATTAGTTATCTAAGTTAGATCTAGATCAGTCATAGATGTAGACCTATAGAATTAGTAATGTACGGACTTTGAGATAAGGGTGATTTATCAAATAACAAGGATCCACGTCATAATTTTCTAAAGCAAATAATACACAGCATTTTGTTCGGCATTAGTAAAAATTACCCACACTTGGTACCTTTGAAACAGTCCAAACATCCTCAGCTATCGCCTCGGGCGTGTCAGACTGTTCCAAAGGTACCTTGTGTGGGTAATTCTTACTAATGCCCTCACTGCATTGCAATATATTTTGTAAACTCTATTCATCTTTAATGGACTTGGAAGGTTTTCCGAACAATGTAAATATTTTCCTTTCATAGTGGAATCATAGATGATGAAGTACGATCTGTCTTTCCTGAGATGCAACGTACGTCATGTAAGCGGGAACTTATCAAGTCCACAAGGCCATGAGCTGCTATGATTGGTATTTGGCAAAGGGAAAAGACGTGTGTCATTTTGACCAGGTCAAAAAGTACTAGCGAAAATCCTTATTTACTATAAAACTTAGCAGTTATGGGCATAAATCTTTCCCAAATGAATGTATGTAACCATTCCGACCATGGTATAAGAAGCTGTCTAATGCAATAAGGGAGTTTACAGATAGCACATGGTACAAATGACCCCAAATATCCACAGATCTTTTACACATGGAGAAGTTCCACTTTGACCATCTTAGAACAATAACTGCCAAAGTCCTAGATGTGCTTCATGAATACCTTTTGTTTGCCCTCTTGAAAAGAATACTTCCACCTGCGTATCTTAAAATGTACCGTTGGTGCATAAATGAATAATGTTACATAACTTTCATGAGCGCATATCCAGTATTCATCTCTGGTGGGTTTTACTTTTTTGGTACAAATGACCTTTATCTGCCCATGCGCAGATTGTAAACGTATCTGTAAACTCCCTTATATATTTGTTATGTGTAAAGAATGTCCATACATTAACGAACTTGTCTATTGTATTGTATGTATTGTATGCATTCAAATTTGTAATCGATGCTATGTCGCGATAACCTTGGTGGCATCTCATGATTAAGGTAACCGAATGGAATTATGCTGCTCCATGGCTGCAAGAAGCTTGGGTGCAGACAACACATGTTATAGATAGAAATCACATATTCAGTCAAGCACCCCTTGAGGCTGTTCACACCGGCAGAGATAGCGCGGTCTACCGCGCTAGACCGCGCTATCTCTGCGGTGTGGAAGGTACAACGTCGTTTCGGTCCGTCCAACAGCGAGCCACGGCGAGCCAAAACGGCGTGCCACTGGAGCACCTCTTGGGGCGTGTTCACACCGCAAGGGGGGACCTCTAAAAAAAGGGGGGTGCTACGATAGACCGCGCTATCTCACTGTGGTGTGGATCCGGCGAATGCCAATGGGCGGGCCGTAGGTCGCGCTACGATAGCGCGATCCACGGTCCGCCCACGGTCCCCCCCTTGCGGTGTGAACACGCCCCTTGAAACATCACAAAGGGCGTGTTCACATCGCAAGGGGGGGGGGGGGGGACCGTGGGCGGACAGTGGATCGCGCTATCGTAGCGCGACCCACGGTCCGTCCATTGGCATTCGCCGGATCCACACCGCAGTGAGATAGCGCGGTCTATCGTAGCACCCCCTTTTTTGAGAGGTCCTGTTGCCATGACGCGTGACGCCATGAGGTCAGAGCGGTCAAAGATTTCGCGCGCTATTACTAATTAGGAGTGTTGAGTTGTACCAATTCAGATTCAGATCGCACCAAAATAGAATGAGTATAACATTCCCCGCGTGTAGAACGATGACTTCCGGCGTACTATCGTAGCTCGGGTTCACACTGGCAGAGATAGCGCGGTTTAGCGCGCGCTAGACCGCGCTATCTCTGCCGGTGTGAACAGCCTCAGAGTGAGTCCGCCCCCGCCGTAAAGAAAAAAAGAAATTCGGCTCTTAAATGCATGCCAGGCACCCATACAATGGAATTTAGTGGAGAATGCAGTGGAGCATGGATTGGGATTTGTGTAGGCTTGCATGGTTTTCTTTGTCTTAGTATAATGGCGCACACTCCAAATTTCGTCAAGGTTCTTTTCCCTACCTATATGCCCCAACTTATGCTTAAATGTCTGCCCTATACTGTGTTCATCCCAGGAGAATTTGTAGAGTACATGAATGCGAAATCAAAATGCATTAATCATTAGTTTCTTGAACATATTATTTTGTCATCTGTTTATAATTGTTATTATCTTATCAATCAAAATGGTAATTATGCAAGAACAAATAAAGATACTCCACCACCTTTCCTGGTTGTCTCGTAAGGGGTGACAGAGCGCTCACCGCGTCTTTTCGAGACAACCAAATGTTGAGGGGGGGGGGGGGAGTGTATCTGACTTGAATGTCCTCGAATGTCTTCTTCAGCTACACACCCGTTCGATGTACACCGTAGATATCTATTTCCAGCGGTAGTGAGGGTATTAGGGAACTATTATCATTACAAATTTCAATTTAATAATGTAACGTCCAATCTCAAAGAATAAAGGGTCATTAAATATCGCTTTAAAACTAAAAGTCGGTGTGTTTACATTCAAGATCATGATAAATAATACCGCCTCCCCTCCCCCTCCACACACACACACATACGCACTCACAAACGTATGGGTAGCCTCTCACCGTTCTTAAAAAAAATGATTGTAAACACAGACCTATAATCTGATCACCTATACCTCGGTTACCGTCAAGCGTAATGCCATTTTATAATCATACTTGTTAAAATCTCTTCCATTTTTCTAATTCTTGAACGGAGTCACGTTGGATAACAAGCAAGAAATATTATCCTCATCGTTCCACAGCCACACATGTTACCATCTATTTTACAAGTTCGACTTTTTATCTCTCAAATATTCTTATTTCTAATCGTTTTTATGCCCTTGCTTGAGCATATAGAATGTAAAACCACCCGGTGTTTGATTCATCCCTCTCTACAATTCGTTCCACTGATAACGACATTTTTTTCTCTCGAAATGATAGAGTTCAATACTTTGTTTGGCTAGTTGTAGAGCGAGAAGCCATGAAGTCTCGTTTGCTCCGTGAACTCTATTTTGTCATGAACTGAATAACAAAGAGGTTGAAATTCATGGAGTGTACACATCAGTGGCGTACGCAGGATTTTTTCAAGGGGGGGGGGGGGGGTTATCATTTCGAAATCGGGCCGAAAAATTTCGAAACGACTCAGCCAGGCACTGAATAAGCAGGGGGGGGGGGGGGGGTAAGAGGACACTTTTTTTTTTTTGGGGGGGGGGGGGGGGTCTCGAGATTTGAAAATTTGACATTTTGCTCCGTAGGGGGAGGGGTAAGGTCCAAAAAAAAAAATCCACAAAAGGGGGGGGGGGGGTTTAGCCGCCACCCCCCCCCCACCCCCCCCCCCCTGCGTACGCGCCTGGTACACATACACAATGATATCTACCTTATAATTGAAGCGGTGCCAAGAACAGGGAATCAAAAAGGGGAATCCTCTCGAAAATTAACTCTAAGAATACCAAGCAAGATAATGTAAAGGGTTTACGTGCAGGGTCTGTATAGAAGAGCTTTAATGGCACAGTGTGGGTTAACATTACGAAATTGTGCGTGAAATTACATCCAATCAAGCGAAAATACTCTATTGATCTGCACTAGACTTGAAAGGTGTTTTGCTCTCTTTCCAAACAATGTACAAATCTGCCTTTCATGATGGAATAACAGATGATAAAGTACGGTAACCCTTTACTGACATGCAAAATACGCCATGTAACATACGTCAT
>JAVYIG010013144.1:0-5000 GCA_035222895.1 Strongylocentrotus droebachiensis
CCTAATCTTGATGATTGATAGCTTGCGATTGATTTCAAAACGATCCCAACTCTTTAAAAGACGGGGCGATGTGGTCTTTCAGAATGGTGATAAAAGTAGCTCAAGTGTGTTGAATTTCTCCATGTTCTTTCCCTTTTTTTCTCACTACTGGTATACACAAACTTCAATTCTAGGTTTTATATTTCTGTATGAATCCCCTTTGTTCTACAAAGGTGCTTGGCAGTTAAACGTTTTAAACTGTGCATATTTCCATTACATCTTTTATTCTGCCGAGAGCAGGGAGGCCTCCAAGCCATGCCTACAGACCAAGTTAATATCCTTTCAATTCTTCATAGATGATTTACATTATGCACGTAGTACAAAATACTGAATTATATATATATATATATATATATATATATATAATATGCTTTACTACCTTCTGTTATTTGTGTTGCACAAAATACTTGACTTTAGGTTCTTGCCCTGCCTCTGTTGCCTGGTGGTGTTCTGCGTATCTTGCGTCTGCTTCGCCACGGTCTTAAGCGTGACCAGGGCCGACCCGAGACATGCTCTGACTGGCGCCCTCATTTGGCCGGGTAGTGCAAAGACGACGGTCCCTACGGTGGCCATTCCATCGTCCGTTGGCTCGGAGGCAATGAGGCCTGGTGTGAATCTCTCCTGTTTGGCATGGATTAGAGAGAAGAAATGATTATGAATATGATGATTAAAATGATTTATGATATTACTGCTAATACCTATAGATTACTACTACATGTATTGCTACTACTACTACTACTACTACTACTACTACAACTACCACTACTACAATGACAACAACTACTACTCCCACAACAACTACTATAGTGGCCAAGTAATGAGCATAGAAAGACAAGGGAATCAAAACAAGTAGGCCAGACACCATGTGCTAACTGGGCTATTTCAGACCAGGTTTTTACTGGGGGGGGGGGGGGTCAATTTGACCCCCCCCCCCCCCCCCCCCCCCTAAGATCTCGGCCGTTTCAGCGCCGATCGCCGCGAAAATTTGCATGCATGTCAAGTGAAGTGTATAGAATACTATGGTAATTTCAAATTTTTGAAAAATTCACTCATTTGCATATTTATGGTAATTTATGCAAATAAGGTCATCAAATTCACATTTCTGCCCATAAATCATAGATTATTCATGTTTACGTATTCTTTTTCACTACATAAATTTATTAGACCATTTGGAATAATAATACAACACAAAAATTGGAAGAGCCAGGTTATTCCTTATGTTATCTCTTGTTTTTATAATTTCTTATGTATTTCATTGTTTTTTTAACTTATGTATTTTATTGTTTTTGTTGTTTTATTTCATTTATAACTACAATTCAACTGTTTTGACCCCAAAACAAACATCTAAACTTTAAACAAGACTGAATAACCAATGTTTTATCTATTTTTAAGAAAAATGACTTTTACATATGTTTTGTACACAAATCACGAAAATGAGCAATTTTCGGGCTGACATGCAAAGACAAAAGGTCACGTGACCTTGTAACCGTAGGTCCGATTTTCAAAAAAATCGTTTTAAAAGATGCGTAAGACTCGAAAGTAAAAAGTCATGAAAGGAAAATTTTATATCTGCCGCGGTTTCGGAGTAGTCACAAATTTTCTACAGGGGGGGGTCAAATTGACCCCCCCCCCCCAGTTAACATAGGGTTAACACAGGTCACTATGTGCAAATGAGAGTTGTAGTTTTTATTGAAGATGATTTCCAGCAAGTTTTTGCTAGTTTTAAAAAAATATTTTACTGGTCAAACATTCCGTCTACTGCAGAAAGAATTATAGCCATGTTCTCTCGACATACAACGCCCATACCAGAGCTCAAGATTAGCTTGACTTTCGTAAAATTAGCATTGTACTTACATTAATGATGTCAGCTGAGTTGAGAGCAGTCTCCTCCTCTGTGTTCCTATTTGCTGCTCCTCCTCCTCCCATGGTATCAGCCTTCGCCCTCATCCTACCAAGCCTGTGGTGCTTCTTGGGCAGGGAGTAGCTCTTGGTGGTCCCGGTAGGTGCTGGATGGGTCTGGATGCTTGGGCTCTCGTAGTAGAGCAGCACCTGCCCGAACGGTCGGCTCGCCCTGTGCTCCATCTCCAGCAGGTGCATGCGTCTGTGCTGGCGCGCCTCAACGCCCACCTTCACCTTCCAGATCCCGATCAGGAACGCCAGGAAGAGGAAAAAACACGAGAGGAAGACGGAGAAGAAGATGAAGAGATCGATGTGAGGCTGGTCCTGACGAAAGTACATGATGCCCTGGGTCGCGTTCTGGTCCTCCACGCCCCGGCCCATGAGGGCGATGTAGAAGCGACGCGACGTCAGGGTGTGGTATCGCCGCGGAAACGTGATGACGAGCCGGTTCTGTAAGTCCTGAACCAGCGTGATGAAATGCTCCTCATCAATGCTGATGAACGTGTTCAGGCCGTGGGAATCAATCTCCGTCAATTCGCTCTGGTCAGGGTCTATCGTCGTCGAGATGGACGAGTTCGCTGATCGACGCTCCCTGCTTGGTGCGTAGAACTCGCGAATCGATCTCCTCTTGCGTTGCATGGACGCGCTGACGTAGTTTTCATCGATGCTGATGATCTGCTGCTGGGTTTCTTCGTCATATTCCACGATGAAGACATCCGAGTCGTACGTGACGTAAACATTGAGGGCGCCATATGTAATATCGACCGTCAACCTGATATCAAGGTCCGAGTACTTGGGCATGATTACAAAGAAAGATGAGGCACCGTCGGGCAGGGGTACAGGATTGATAGGACAATCTACAACAAAGAGAAAAGGCATTAGTAAGTTCCTTAATTTTGTAAGCATTGTAGTGAAATTTATTTCTCTGAAGTACAAATGGTTTTCAGTGCACATTCTTGTACATAGATCTGCTTTTCCGGCAATAAGACTCCTAAAAATGTGTGATTTTTTTCATTTTTGAAGTTATGATTATTTTTAACATGGATACTTAGAATGTAATTCTAACCCTGAAAAGATGTGAAATAGATCTTGTAAATCTCTACATGATATGCAATGTTTAGATCCAGAAGGGCATTACATTCATGTACTTTGACACAGAGTTAATGCCTTCTGGCTCCAAACCTCATACATGCATGTTATTCATGTGCTGCAGTAACCTGCCATGGTGTATTGTTAAGATGCGATCTTCATATATTTTTTTATTTTATAACAGGCATACCTCAAAAGGCCTGGGGGCCTGAGATCAAGGTAGCCCATGTAATATTATTTCAAAACAACACAATTAAAGTTTGGGCAATTAAATTTAAAAAAAGAGGAAAACAGCGAGAGAAAAAGTAGGCTGTGACAAAGTACATACCATCTTGGCTCTCTGGGTTGAAGCAGATATCATTATCCACGTGCATCTGTCTGTAACATTGGTGACTGTCAGTGGGTGTGCCTTTGAACAGATCATTCAGGCATTGGGAACACTGCAAGAAATCATGAAAGGCAATACATTAAAGACACTCAGTAGTTAGCTCTCATGGGGAATTCAACACCATTCGGGTGTTTACCCAATAAGAGGTGCTGTCAATCACCAGAATTAACCTTCAGTTTTATGGCCAGCAGGCCTTATGTAATGACTGCATTTTCCGCCCATTCCCCCACATGGTAAAGTCGTTATCTCACTTTTCCCTCGCCCGAAGATCCGAAAGACAAGGGGGTATTTCTTGATTGGCCTACGGGTTCGCTGTGTGCAGACCTACAATGTAGTACCTGTACATAATGATTTTAATCCACCAAGTCTGGTGTCAGCGAATTATGGCCTTCTGCACATGGAAACTGATGAGTGACTCCCTTTAACATGTGGTGTATACGGTAAGAGAGAATTTGCATGGTGCTACCCAAGTATGAGGTGAGGTGGTGTCCTGACACACAATTCCAATACTTTACCATTGACCTCATTATTTCAATGACATTGACAATGACCTTCATGATATATTGACCTAAAAGTCAATGTCATTGACAACATTGGGACATTACCTGATGCACCAAAGTGGCTCTGGGTATTTATCAGAGGGGCACTTATGTGAGATTTGTGCCGACATAAACTTCCAATACTCTAACATTGACCATATTATTTCAATGACATTGACAATGACTTTCTTGATATAAGGCTAAAGGTCAATGTCAATGTCGGGACATTACCTGATGCTCCAAGCTGGCTCTGGGTATTTATCAGATGGGCACTAAGGAGATATGGTGTTCTGACACAAAATTCCAATACTCTACCATTGACCATATCATTGCAATGACCTTGCCACTGACTTTCATGACTGTCCTTGACAATGACCTTCATGGCATCACCCTGAAGGACAAGGTCAAGGTCAGTATCTTACCTGATGCTCCCAGCATGGCTCTGGGTATTTATCTGAGGGGCACTGAGGCGACATGGTGTTATTCAGACACTCTTTGCATCCTCCACTGGTCTTCTCACACATATCTCCATGGCCATTGCAGTCACACCTTACAAAGCAAACAAAAAGACTTTATGTTAAACAATTTGATATACGCTTATACTTATACAATACACTTTAATACATGTACTGTAATCAATAACTAAGAAAATTGAACATTTCTGACATTTTTTTAGTACAGAGCAAAAGGGAGGGGAGCTCAAAAGATATATGACACAGAGTTGCCAATTCATGATGTATTAATCACAACTTCAAAAATGTGTAACTTTCTTAATTTCAATTGGTCTTTTACTCCAACTTTCACTGGCCTGTTTCCTCTCATTTTTCTGTTTCTTTTAAAAGTGGTATTCCCCTTTCAAAAATAAAGTTGAAGACTTTTCATGCAATTTGAAAGAAAGTGTCTGGATGTGTGAGGTTTCAGAAGCATCAAATCGAAAGGAATTGATTCACTTTCGCTAAAATTACATGCACTGCTCAAACAAATGGATATAGGGAATACACAAACATGGGGCATGAAAGTTTGGATCAAGATTTCCAGCTTTCTTG
>JAVYIG010013144.1:10000-48976 GCA_035222895.1 Strongylocentrotus droebachiensis
GGAGCTGATCTCCTGGCTAGAGCACACCCCATCAATAGGACCCAGCAGCCCTCCAGACAGGCAGATACCCGACCCATTGACACCGGGCACGGGACACCATCCACACCACGCCTGATGGAGGCAGTGAGAACACTGGGTGTTGGCGAAGCACTGGGTGGGGCAGTTGTCCGAGGCACCCTGGGCTACCGGTCCGCACTCGCCCACGGCGCAGCGTAGGTGCAGGAACGTTGGAGACATGCACTGGAAAAAGGTAAGAGAGATTGGTAATTTGTACTGAGTACATTGTGTTTCATGAACTCATGAATTATTACTAGTAGTGGTACACCAGAAACTTTCACAAATCTTGAGGGTAGTCAGGATTCACGAAAGCTCCCTACTGTTAACTAATGTTGAATTATTGTTTAAAGACAATTTTTTCAATTATACATGTGCTTGTATCCTAGGTATAATAACTGCAAAATGTTTTAACACAACCCCTGTATGAAACAAATCTATTCCTTCATCAGTAACTAGGATGATGGAAAAAATTTGCAATTTTCTTTACAGAGCAAATAGAAAAGAACCTTGAAAGATACATTGTTGGGTTGCCGACTTTCGTTTCATTGATTACAACTTCAAAAATTAATAACATTTCTTCTGATTTTGCTCAAACATTCACTAATCTTTTTTCTCTCTTTGTCTGCTTTCATAAAAACAACTGAATATCAAGGTGGACTTTCCCTTCTCCTTGGGAACCTACAAAAATCAAGTTCCTGTTTCATTTCATAATTTTGAACTTACTTTGTCAACTACGTTCTTTATTGTGCAAACAATAAGCCAGTTCATAGATACAATCTGCGCATGGGCAGATAAAGGTCATTTGTTCCAAAATGGTAAAACCCACACTGAGATGAATACTGGATATGCGCTCATGAAAGTTATGTAACATTATTCATTTATACACCAATGGTACATTCTATGATACGCAGGTGGACGTATTCTTTTCAAGAGGTCAAACAAAAGGTATAAATGAATCACATCTAGGACTTTGGCGGTTATTATTCTAAGATGCTCAAAGTGGAACTTCTCCATGTGTAAAAGATCTGTGGATATTTGGGGTCATTTGTACCATGTGCTATCTGTAAACTCCCTTATTGATATGAAATGGAAAAATTTGGATCAATAAGAGAGATAATGAAGACGTGTTGTCATACCTGGTTTAGCCAAGGGCTCCACATGCACTCCTGCCAGCCCCCGTCTGACCCCTGTGAGGTCAGACAATCCCCGCAGGTGGTGTGCTGATGGCATGGGGTGGGGCAGGAGAGGGGAGGGACAGAGGAGATGTTGTAGTGACTGGGAGCTACCGTGAGGAGGTGATTGCTGAAGCAGTTCCAGTCATAGATGGGGCGGTAGTTCAGCAGGCGCCTCGTCTCACCTGTACAGAACAATGAATGATCATAGGTATTTGTTAGGAAAACTGGTATCCTACAGTATTTTGTTGTTCCAAAAAAAGGAACCATGATGGTAAAAAAAAAGGAATTTTAAGCAAAAGAAGGAATTCATTAAAACGAATCTTACAACCACGCGCGACACACTTCCAATGCACAAACGTCCATTCCTCATGCTGTTATTTCCATATGTGACCCGGCACCACAAAACCAACAAAAAGTCGCAACCAGCGATTCTCCGTAATCAGCTAAAATGTCAATTTAGGTGAAAAAAATAGATTTTTGTTTTTTTGCATTTTCTGAAAGAGTGGTCTTTTCTGTACCTAGTATCAAAATTTGGAAGTCTAAAACATAGTAGAAGATGTGTTTTAAACGGTTTTTCTAGACCAGTTTTTTTCGCACAGCCTTCGGTCTCTTCCAAAATTTGATCACTTTTCCCGAGCGAAATTATCGTAGTCCGGAAATGGTCGGTCGTTGCTAACGGGTCGTGCTACGCGGGCTGTGATTGGTCCGTTATAGCAATCAGTGCGGTGCGCCATTTTGTTTGTATCCGCTTTCACATCCGAGTTCCAGATTTGCGTTCGTCTTATATTCTCCGTTAACGACTTCGAGTAGCTTGATTATACATCACATATCCAGAATTTGTTGATCAAGAGTAAGAACATTATTATATTGTATACATTTGAGAGTGACAAGTTGCGAAAAAGTCTACAACGTCGTTACAATGCCAGGTTTTGTACGTGAGCAGAGCCGTGGTATGGTACCGGGGTGCACCAACGCAGATGCCCGGTTAGCTCGGGCGGTCAACGAAGCGATGATGCGGGGGCTAGCTGCGGGGGATCAGGCCAATCTTACAGCTTTGCTTACTGAACACTTCGGGCAAGACAGCGACGAGAGAATTCCTGATAATGTGGTTACAAATAATTGCCCAGATGTATACAAAACAAGATAGGTGACAAGCAGTGTTTTGTAAGGGGGAACAAAAAGACTCCGGGTCCACCATGAATAGGCATTGTCTAGTGCAGGTGTCTCGGCACTATGTTGCAGTTCACTTAATCTGTCCAATTACAACTCTATACATTTACAACATAATAACTTTTGAAAGACTTAAGTCCACACATTGAAACCTCAGAAACATAATGAACAGACTATGTTTGACCATCAGGCCAAATTTGAGCCTAATCTGAAAATCTCTTCATAGTGGTTGCTATGACCTTTTGATTCACCCTTCTATTGATTTCCCTGTGGTTTGCTTGCTCCGCATGCTTGAATAGCCCCAAACTTTAAAGCTCTCTTTCTCACAATTTAATACCAGTAACCTCCCTCACCAGCTCTTTTCATTCACTAAATTGAAAGGGTTAGGAAGCTTCAATTTGGACAAGTAATATACCATTTTAATGAGGAGAACTCCTTCTTTCATAATCAGATGAAATCAGGAAAATAATTTTTTGCGACTTTTTGGTGGTTTTGTGGTGCCGGGTCACATATTAGGATCTATAGTTTATTTACAAGTAGGTAGTTTTGGGGGTTTTATCGGTGTTTCATTCTTTTTGAGAATATTTACTAATTTATTGTTTGTAAATTTGTACTCCTTAAAAATCTCTATTGAAGCAGTGATCAACATTTTAGGGCAATTGGTTGACGTGCGGTTGGTGTGTGCCAAAAAACAAAAATAACAAAATTTAAAAAACCGTATTTTATGAAGAAAAAACGTACTACCGTAATTTGGAGAGAAAATACGGAATAATTCCGGAAATGGTTGGCAGCTCTGAATTTGTTTTATGTGCATGACCGTGCAACACTGCAACTTTGTGCATGTTACAGCCTGAATCATAATTTGCATCCAATTTTGTCTGCATTAGCTCTGTAACATTTTATTTTGCATAATCTCAAGATCATCATCAAGAAAAGTGAGAGGCTTACTCGAGCGTTTGAACTGCCTGGTCCACACGCAGGGGCTACTGCCTGAAGTACACTTGGTACAATCACTGGCTTCACAGATCGTCTCTGAGCAGGAACTGCGATCGTGGTACTCTTTCTGCGTCTCCACTTGACAGTTGTGTTCCTCCATGCAATTAGCGGCTGTTGGAATGCACGCTCCTTCAGGACAGTTGTAACACCATTTGCATGTCTAGAAGGAACAATGATACAACAGAAACAAAAGGATGTGTATTGTTATAACTACCAACTTATTATTTATTTCATTGGCATTTCCCTTTAACACAACAAAAAGTCGCTTTCAATTTCAAGTTGGAACTGTACATGTGTAAAGTTACAAACTATATCATTCATACCCCTTTTACTCAATATGACAGTTAACGCCTTTCTGGGTCAAAGCAGAAAATGTTATCTCTTTGGAGCAAAAAGAACACACATTGTCAATGTACAGGTATATGAGTTAAAGCCTTTCCAGCTATTAGCAGATAATATTACCTGTGTGGTCTGTGAAGTCAAAAATACATTAACTCAATGCAAAATTACATGACATTGTATTCATTTATATGAGTTAATTAACTCCCTTCTCGTTTTAAATGGTAAAACAGGCAATATGGTACATCCTCCTGAGATCTTACCTGTTGAGCAGAGGGATGGGAGGGGTAGACCGTGACACACTCACTGCAGATGGACAGCTTGCTACAGTTTCTACCCTCAATGAAAGTATTGTCACACACAGTCCCATTCAGTAGAAGGTTGGGAGACTCACAGCTGAGAAGAGATTGAAAATTCAGTCAATAAAAGAAATTACTTTTGCAGAACAGGCTGAAAGAGGATATCTAGGTGATAGTGCCTGGTCCTCATCATTGCTAGCCATTTACAGCCACATGTAATGATAACTCAAACTTGAGGTTTCTACGTTCAATGAAAGCATTGTCACACACATTCCAATTCAGTAGCTGGTTGGGAGACAGCTAAGAAGAAATTTAAAATGATAAATAATCATCTGGTTAGAGATACTGCAGCAAGTATGCTTGTTTTGACAACAGGAAAGAGAAAAATAAAAAGCATACATGTAGATTCATGAACAGGTTTATCACATTATATTACGAAGCAAAGAAGAATTTGTAAGGGTTGTTTGGAAGTGGCCAGACAGTATCTCTGTACTGGAAAGTGGGATGTTGATCCACATTTTTGAGGAAGCCACTGTATAACCTTGTGACAGGAAATAGCGCTCACCTGACAGACGAATCCTCCTGGATTGAGAAGCACGCCACCAATGTTGAGTTGCTCATAACGCAGGCCGAGCAGCCGGGCGTGGCCATGCATCCTTCACTGGTGGACTGAAGGGTGCAGAGGTCAGATGGCATGTCGGCCGTGCTCATAGAGCCGTAGGTCGAGCCGTCGTAGCCCCCGAAGAGGTAGACCATGTCATCTTTCGTCGTTGCGACGTGGCTGTGGAGAGGTCTGGGCTGTGCTCCAGTAGACCATCCTAGGAGAATGAGAAACACATTAATGTTGAGGTGTCGTGATCTAGTCGATATGTCACTGGACTGTGAATCGCATGGTTTGCGGGTCGAGTCATGCCGAGACACTTATGTCCCATAGTAAGACATTTATCTACATCTGCAACTCTCCACCCAGGTGCAAACATTAATGTTGTTGGATTGGCATGTGTGTGCTTGTAAAAATGTGTGATGGCAAGTTTTAAAAAATTCTCATTTTGTTCCCTGTTGCATCAGTATAGTGAACCTGATCATTACTTAAGTCGATGACCCTGCTACCGCACAGATAGCACAAAATAAAGTGATGATTTTGAGGTATACTGTAGATACAAATTAATCAATCACCACATTTGGTACGGTACATGAATCGACATCAACCACATACATTGATCTCAGACTTTCCAAAGATATTCAAAAAATCTTGGATACAGTTGGTCGACACATGCTGCTACAAAAAAATGCTCCACCATCAATTTCCCTCTCTCATTGAATGTCTCCATGTCTACTTCTGGACCAAACACTATACCAACCCTAACCCTATTCTATAACCCAACTCCAATCCTTAACCTTGCCATATACCTTTGTCGAAATAAAGCCTTGCAATGTCTTTTCAATACAATTTACAGGAGCAATTGTTGCCAAAGCGAATGCATACCTGCCATCCTTTCACAGCAAAAATTAGGAATCTCTCTAGGCCAAATTAGGAAATAAACATAGCGTATTTTGGATACTTTTCAAACAGAATATTTCAGAAAAAGAGAGGAATCTAGGTTAAAAACAGTAGCTTGAAGACCAAACAATAGGAATGGTTGAAGCAAATGTTGGACTATCTTTGGGTACAGTACCTTGTCCATCCAGTGTTTGCCATCTGTTGCAGGAGTAGTGGTAGACCAGTACGTTATCATTGATTTCCTCTCCCTCTGCAAAGCCACCCAACACAAGCATGTACTTGGAGAAGGTAACCGCAGAGTGAAACATGCGTGCTTCCGGCTGTCAAAGCAAAGAAAAAGATAAATTTGAAGTGCCATATGATGCATAATAAAGAGATAATTACATAGATTTAATATAATTGGTTTTGCTTTCATATCCTTCCTCAATAATTATTTACAA
Source organism: Strongylocentrotus droebachiensis (assembly GCA_035222895.1). Classification (NCBI taxonomy): domain Eukaryota; kingdom Metazoa; phylum Echinodermata; class Echinoidea; order Camarodonta; family Strongylocentrotidae; genus Strongylocentrotus; species Strongylocentrotus droebachiensis. The sequence goes on from JAVYIG010013144.1 coordinate 15,978, forward strand.
TCTCTTTTCTCTTTTAGGTAAAAAGTTATGATTTTCTCCAGTCTACAGGACAAATTCTCTTGCTGTTCTTTATCTCTCTATGATTTATTAATCTTGTTCTCTGTCCGTCTCTCTGGCTGTTAGTCATTGTGTCTGCCTCTGACTCTCTACCATTGTTTGTTACGTCCTCATATCACTCTATCTCTTGCTCTCTTTCTCTCTCTCTCTGTTCATCTGATCTCTCCCTCTTTCTCTCCTTTATCTCATCCTTTCCCCTTCTCCAGTTCATCAAATTTTGTATCAATCTCTATATCTCTTCCCTCCCCTCCCCTCCCCTCCCATTTATAAACTTACCTTGTAGCCTTCAGAAGGCAGTATACTCCAGCCGGCAGACGGAGCGTGGAATGCGTAGAGTTTGTCAGAGATGGCCAGGGCTTGCAGGTGGAATCGGTAGCCTCCAAACACATAGAGAGAACTAGTCTCATTGTGCCAGACAGTCGAATGACCAAACAGACCTGTAAAGCAATACATGAGATTGGCCAATATAAAAAACTGCTTAATGCATTTGTAACTTACTTAAAGAATTTCAGAACACCATACAAATAGCAAAATATTATCAATACACAACAGCATCAATATCAACTCATGGCCAAATGGAAGTGCTTTGATACTCTCAATTTTATCTTGATGTGTTTGTAAGATTATTATCGCCTCATCATGACGAAAACAAACAAGGTCTTAGGATTTCTTTATCTGATTTGATGGTTTGTTTTACCGAACTGCTAAGAACGCATGTGTATACTTGTAAGCAAGCAACCAGGGGACTGACGGCTTTAAGTCCTCTCTGAGGGACTTGATAATGAGGATTATTGCCTTATCGACATATCAACTTGGTTATGAATCTGGGACAAGACCACTGCTCTACCACTGAACCATTGCGGCTCGTAGAAGAGGAAGTGTGGAGGTGTTATTAAGATTGTTATTGCCTCACGAAGAAAAGAGATTGCTTCAGCACTTTATTACCTGTTGGTGGAGTGCCCTGAGACGACTTGAAGTGACCCGTCAGTGTGGAGATGTCAAAGTTGATGATCTTATCCAAGAGGCCCATCGTAGGTGAGTAACCCCCGATGACGATTAGGGTGGTAGCATCGACCATGTTCATTGTATGGCCTGCTATCTGGAGATCGTCAATGGGAGCCTGAAAAGAAAAACAAAATCACTTTAAAAACCTTGTTCACAACCAACAACAAAAAAACGCCTCCCCCCAAAAAAGAGGAAAAATGAAAAGTACACTGTTGACCATAAATATGGAATACATTTCTTTTACCTCTATTCACAGAAATATCGTGACAATACGATTTATTCTTGATACCTGTACATGAAGTTGATATCTTCTTAGAACTCTATTGATCACTATAAAGAGTCTTAGAGATTGATCTATAAGGTTTTGAGAAGCTGTGAACTTTATCCATCAAAAATATATCACATTGTCACAATCATTTCATGAAAAGACGTGAGACAAATTTATTCCAACTTTATGGGCAACAGTGTATTTTATGTGTAAAAGGATGGCAAGTTGAAGAGAAAAACAATATAGCTGCATCACAAAAATAAAGTTCCATACATGTAATTGTGAAATACGAATTTCTCTTGTCATTTCATTTTGTTGAGGTGTTTACATAAAACACCTTCTTGCAAAGAAAAAATGTAAACCTTTCACATACATGGCCACTATTACGCCTAAACGGACTCAGCTACTGCAATGAACAAAGGTTATGAAAATAATGAAATGTAAAGAAAAAATGAAAAAAATGAAAAAAGGGGGTGATGCGTTGCTATCAAGAGATTGGGGTAAAAAAGTAACCCTCTGCCCCATGTATTATATTTTCCACCTCATCTGTTCAGAGCCAGAAGGGCGTTTACTCTTTGTTTTTAATTATACGAGTCAACGTCCTTTTGCCTCCAAAGAGACCCCATCATCTCACCGATATTTCAGACCAGGTGTGCTGTGTCAGTGAATAGATCCACCAGTCACTAAGCACCTCGCTATCGGACAGCCCTCCGCTGATGATCATTCTATCCGGAGCCACGAACGAAGCTGCGTGGTAGTTACGAGCAGAGGGCGCTGGTGAGTTTCCTGAAGGGTGGTGCGTCCACTGGGATGCAGATGCGTCATAGCTGGTGATTCAGGAAGGAGGTAATGGAAAAATAGTAATGTGTTTGTGTGCCAGAAAATCACAATTTGTACAGATTTTCTCATTGCAATGATTTTAGGGCACAAAGTAAACATTAATTATAAGAATGAGTAGTTTAAAGACTGTTGTCCCTGAAATTCTTCACATACCTGTATACCGGTGATATAAACAGAGTTTGAAACATTCCAATGGCACTGAAAACTACTATTAAATATATCTTTTACAAATTACCCACAAAATGGAAATAATTAGGCTTTACACAGACATGTACATGTATGTAGAAACTCTGACAATAACCATGAAATTGGTGCCTGACATTAACCACAAACAACAAATAACTTTAGAAAAATTGTACTTGTAAATTTACTGAAATCAGTCTCATTTAAGTTACCATAAGAAAGTATAAAGAAATATAAAAGATGACGAAGATATGAATTTAGCCCAAATATTAACCTTGCTCAGAACCTACATGTATATCGTCGGTGGGATGACAAAACCTCGAATCTCAATTTTTTGAGATTTTGATTTTTTTGCATAATCTTGTACCTAATAATGGCCTACGACACCACCTGATAAATCCATGGAACGCCTCCTGTCTCGGTTTTTTCACAAATTCCACACAAAGGACGGTGTCACAGCCCTAAATCTGTTGAGAAAGGAAAGGTTTTTTCGCTCTCCTGAAAATTCCTGATTTTTGAGATACAAGGTTTTGTCACCCCACCGACGATATCATTTTGTGAAGATGCAAAATATATCCTTTCATTTGTTGGTACAAATGACACTTTATAATGTCACGGCAAAATCACAAAAACAAATAATCTTCATAAAAATATATACCTCCAGACATCATTCAAGCGTTGATTGTCCTGGGAGTATCCGCCAAACAGCCAGAATTTACCACCCCCGTCAGCAACCATGGTGTGGCCCATACGACTGGTCGGGCCTATATTGGCGTTAGAGCTCAGTCGATCGGCATCGTAGAGCAGTGACCAGACTGCCTTCGATTGGGACTTAGAGGGCGCTGTGATGATGTCACACGCAGCACCGCTGTATCCCTCATTGCATATGCACAGTAGAAGATGCTGGAATTAATATGGAAATTTTATGTTGTTGATTACTTGGAGTCTTAGAATTATATTTCATATGATTCATCATTTAGAGCTCTAATAATACTCAAAATTGTGAGAGTTAATGACAAGATAATAAAGGCAGGTGGCAATGGAGAAATGAATATGTAAACAAACACAATGAAATTGCTTCAAGAACATGTCTTAAAATTGTTGATACATCATCTGATCATCCACTTTCAAAGGTGAAGAGCAAGTCTATCCTTACTCTCAGCTATTCTATACTCTAAAACTTTGTGGGACTTAATGAGTGCCTTCAAACTATCCATGCTTGGGTAGGTCCCTCTGAATCTGCTATTATAAACATAATAATGAGTATGAACTACCTCCACAATAAAAAGCAATACGTTCTCATACACAATGCACATTCTTCTATAAAGGCCAATGAATGTGGCGTGCCTCAAGGTTCTATTTTAGGTCCGTAACTTTTTATTGTTTATATTAACAACCTGTCCTTTCTTTTGTCTGCTGACGACTCTAAACATTTTCTTTTCTTACCAAGAGCTTTTACTACTACTACTACTACTACACTACTACTACATATTTCTCAAGGTACTCACATCATTGCATGCACCGCGACCCTCCAGCACTCCACAGTCGTCGGGGCATATCTCCTCCTCGCAGTCGTCTCCTGTGTATCCCGCCCTGCATTCGCACACCTGATCGTCCTCCAGCTCATCCTCATCCTCGTTGGCGCAGTGCCAGTTACCATCGCAATCCTCCTGGCAGGTACGGACGTCGTAGACTGCGGTGAACCCCTGGGTCGGCGATGTCGCGCTGACGTTGGCTTGGAAGGCGATGGTCATCACACCTAAGGGAAAAGTTGATTCAATTTTATTTGATATTTGTGTGTGGTGTAAATGATACAAAGAAGTTTCCATGGACTAACAGAAATGATTTTAAGACATATTTAGATGTCGCGTTGATGTTGGCTTGGAAGGCAATGGTCATCACACCTAAGGGAAAAGTTGATTCAATTTTATTTGATATTTGTGTGTGGTGTAAATGATACAAAGAAGTTTCCATGGACTAACAAAAATGATTTTAAGATATATTTAGATGTCGCGCTGACGTTGGCTTGGAAGGCAATGGTCATCACACCTAAGGAAAAGTTGATTCGATTTAATTTGATTAAATATTCATGTTTGGTGTGAATGATTCAAAAAAGTTTACATGTACTAAAGAAAATGATCTTGCAGTTTATTGTACAAAACTGGGCAGAATGGTAATTGAATTTGGTGTTCAGGTTCACCCATTGCCTACGGGAACCCAGTAGTCCCTGCATTAAGCCTATATGAATCTGAGAATTCAGCAGTCAATGGGTTTATGCCACTGTATGTGCTTTGGTTAGTTACATTGTAACTGGTAAGTTGTATTTTATTTTAAACATTTTATTAAGAGAATACAGTAACCAATAACTGTTTCACCTATTTCACCTATTATCATTATGAAGATATATCTGTGAAATTAAAATACATCTAAACCAAAGTTTCCTAATACACAAACATCAAATTCTGCACTGCATCACACAAGCTGTCATCATGACGCGGATGTACATTGTGTATCATCCCCAGTATATCATGATCAATTATTTTCTATTAACTTATCACACCTGCAGACTGCTAAATTTCCTTTTTTTCTTTCTTTTTCTTATGTGTTAAGTACATGTACTGGAACAACATACATGTAGCTTAAATCTAATACCTTACAGCATCTATTTCGAAGAGAATATCTTTATTCAAGGAATGCAATCAATGCTGAAAGTATAGATGAATACCTGAATACGCAGTTGTTCTGATGGCTGCGCTCGAAGAGTGTCCACAGTAAGCCCCAAGCTCCTGGCTCGCTACAGACACGCCAAAGTTCTCCCACAGATGCTCAGGGATGCCATCATAAACATGAACATAATCTCGCTGAAAAGGGCAAGAAAAAACAGACACATGAATTGTTAATACAGTAAAAAGTCTTCATTTTACATCCCACAAACTATGACAAAATCTTACAGGAAAAGGTCATTTTCATATGCACCCATCTGATGGAATATTTTGCCGGAATACCAACAAATCTTGAAGAAACATATTCTTATTTTGTAATGGTTTTTAATTGTACAGGGCCCTAGTAGAAAGCAGGTTCGTAACAGATAATGGTATGCTGACCGTCTGTACAACAAATCAAATGAATGAATAAAAGAGGTATTTTTTGTCAGCAAGTCGGAGTAGGAATCAGTGTTTTGGGATGATTAACTCAGACTGTCACAGATCCTGGCGACTGGCCGGAATGCTCCTCAGGGAGTGGAGAATGTGCATACATTGTGTGCGGGTAAGCCTGAATCTGATGACCGGCATAATGATATGTACTGCGCCTAGAAACAAGGTATCACACACATTATCAATGTGAGCTATTATTATTATCATTATTATCTGATTGGTACTCACCCCACACTCTACATCCAGGGTATCTAAAGTGAGTGTAATGGCTCCGGGAGAGCTGAGCGCCCCAGAAGCTTGGACCAGGCTGCCGAAGGTGGTCAAGACCCAGAGGCAGTACCCATGGTTGGGATCCTGTACTCCTAGGCCCTCGTAGGAACCCAGCCTTGAGGAATGGACGTTGGTCAGGATGGATCGTCCATTGCATTTCTGGTAGCATTTGCCCTCGTTCCTGATAGAATCAAAGAAAAAAAACAAATAGAGAAAAAACAAATGAGGAACAGTCCGTTTCTTTATTCTTTTCTGCACCTGCTCCTCTCTCTCTCTGTCTCTCTCATTCTCTCTCTCTCAATCCTTATCTTTCCCATCTTTCTCTCTCACTCCATTTCTCTCTCTTCCCCTTTTTTATACTCACAGCCCCTGATAGAATCAAAGAGAACAAAACAAATGAGGAACACTATCTGTTTTTTAATTCTTTTCTTCACCCTCCATCTCTCTCTCTATCTTTAATCTCTCTCTCTCTGTCTTTTTCTTTCTCTTTTCTGCATTTCAAGGCTCTTGAATACGCATCACTGTAATAGAGATTGAAATGTATTTGTTGCATAATTTGTTTTATTAGAATCTTCCAGTTATGCGTATGTGTAGGCAAGGGCGCTGCACAGACATAAGCACTGTATAATATGTCCGTGTTTATAGCACAGTTACTAATTTGAATATAATCTACTGTACTTAATACAAAGCATCATTTCATTACTCTTCTGTAGCTGAGCAACCATGATAATGCACAAAAGCATTCAGGGAATTCCTTCTTACCTGCTACCCCTTAACTTCATCTGTGTGGAGGGTGGCAAATTTAGATTAATGTCTTGGCAAAGGACATGAGTGCCGCGTCGGGACTTGAACCGCGGTCCATGTGCCCCACGGTCCGGCGAGGAATCTACCAGACCAAGGCACCTCTATTCTAACAATATATCTTTTTAAACCATTAAATACTGGGAACTGGGTTTTCCACGTATTAAGCCTATGTGAATTAAGGAATTTGATCGTCAACAGCTTAAAGCCACACTGTACTACTTGTAGCTACTTGCCCCCTCTACATGTATATAGCAAAAAATGCCTAATCGGTGACCATTGGTCTTCAATGATCCTTTTTTTTCTTATGTTAATTGAGAGCCGAGTTGATTAGATAACCACCTGTCCAGTGACCTTGCAGGACGGTCTCATCCCTCCTATAAACTAGTACAGATAAGCTTTAAATCCCACTTACTGCGGTTCCCCAAAGAAGCCTTCTTCACACGTCTCACAGTTGTCTCCGAGCGTGTTGCCGGTGCAGTAGCAGAGGCCCGTCGTCCCGTCACAATTACCCATGCTGGCGTTACCATGCCCATGGCAGTTGCACTCCACGCAGCCAGTGGGCGTGGTAGCATCACCGTAGCTACCCGGTAGACAGTACTGGCAGTGTGAGCCGGTAGACCATTCTGCAGGGGAGGCAAACGATTGGTTTATGGACGTGATGCAGTGATACAAGTTCGAAAATTTGACAAAAATAACAAATATTTCAGATGCATGTGTAGAGTGACTTTATCTTCTACACATGAGCAACAGCAGAGCTAATCCTACTACAAGAATGTAGATTATGAACGTGATGAGGGCTGGTACATGTATGTAGATTACAGTGTTACAGTGGATTCTCGTTATAACGAGGTCCCTCGGACTATGGAAATTACTTTGTAGTGTCAGGAATCTTGTAATATCAGGTTGAAAATATAAAAGAATATAAGGAGCCCAGAAAAATCACCTTATTATAACAGACAACTTGTTAATGGAAATAAATGGAATTAAACAAAAAGAATTTAAGACCAGACCTGTCAAACCAGAAAATGGTAAAGTTTCAACATAATCTAGATTGATGAAATGATTGCATTCATACAATACAGCATTTTTTTATTTTTTTTTGTCTTTAATATTATTATTACCTTGGCATGCATCGCACAGTCCCACCCCATTGACACAGGTGCTGTGGTTGTTGCATGCACAGCTGATGTTGCAGCTCACCCCGGTCCAGCCCAGGTCACAGACGCACTCAAAGTCTGGCATCCCACTGCAGTACCCAAGCTCACACGTATGGAAGCACCTGGGTATGGGGAAATAAAGAGTGAGATGGGTTATTCACCAGTCTGTCAGTATCAAATAACATTCTAACCCTCTTGTTAAGTCAGTAGAACCTTAAAATAGCCCAAGGTTAAGCCTTGGTAAGCCTTGTTTACATATATGCTCCCATGAAAAACGCAGCGGTATATTACAGGGGTATTCTAAGCATATTGCAGTTCACAGCTTTGTATATCAATACAAGTATGCAGTATACTTTTGTTGCATGCAGGTACTTTTCATCAACCCAACCTTCCAATCATTTATCACACACACCAACAAAAAACAGCTGCTGTTAACCATGGCATATCATCTGTTCAGAGCCAGAACAGTGATAACTCTGTGTTAAAGTATACGAGTTAATACCGTTCAGAAACTGCATCCAATTTTATTTCATGACTGTATCCATTTGATGCCAGGAATTTCAAAAAGGAAAATAAGCTATGAAATCCTTAAATTAGCAACTCGTTGGTACATTGAATATCATTGTTTTTCGAACAAAATTTCCCATTTTTCAACTTTTTGACAACATCCTTGCTAATGCTTGGTTTTCAGAGACATCACATTTTATTTAAACAATGAAGCAATAAAAGACAAACAATTATTGTTGCCAACTAGAAGAACAAAGTGTGATCAATTTAGCCCTACAAATAAATCTTATCCTGAAAGGGACAATACTCACGTGCTATTACAGAATATCTTTCCGTCTCCTTTGAACCCGTAGTTGCATCTGCAGTCGAAACCCTCGTAGGTATTGAGACAGGTGGCGTTACCGTGGCAATCATGGCGCCCAAGGCGACACTGGTCAACATCGGGGCACTGTTCGTACGACCAATCAGCGGGCGATAAAACCGATGTCTCGTTGGCTTCAGCCACTACAGCTGAGCAGTTCATATTCACGTATGGACCATTGAAGTCTCCAGATTGACAACTGCAGGAGAAGGAAATGCATTCTTTTTATAACGAGATGGCGTACATGTATCTAATAAATGGTGAAGCACATTTTAGGCCTGCACACAGCAATTAGTTTGGGCAAATAACTATATCAGGCCAACAGGGGTGATTTCTGAAGGGTCATATTGGTGTATGGACCATTGAAGTCACCAGATTGACAACCGCAGAAGAAGGAAATGCAATTTTGATTTAAATTAAGTGGTGTAAATGTACAGTTAATGACTTAATTATTCATACCCCATGCCAATGTAATATCTTTTGTGTTTTTCTTACACTGTATGTCAAAATTATATTAAAACCTTGTCAAGTAAATATACCTTGTCAAGTAAATATACCTTGTCAAGTAAATATACCTCATCAACAGTAAAATATTATATGTTGCATTTCTATACTACATTACATTATAACAATAATAATAATAATAATAATTATGTATTTATATAGCTCATTTTCAATATACACGTTAAAATGTACTTCACAATTATCTTATTAAGAGAAGAGGTGAGTTTTGAGATATATATTAAAAGATGTAGTAAAATATAACAGCTCAAGTAAACAATCATGTCAGATTAGTTTTGTTCTAGTGTGAGTCTTACAATATCATACATGTTGTAACAATATGTGCTACAATATTGTTGACTTATGTCATGAATATTTATGTATGCAAATGATCTATGATAATCGTTGAGGTCACATGATCTCTGAGATAATAAAGTGCTCTCTACATGACCCGCTAAACATGACTGTCGTGTATTTGATTACGTCTGTAGTTTGCCACATTTCGCTGCTAAAGTAAAGGCATTTAGCCGTTGAAACACATATCATACTACAAGTACTGCCAATTTGAAGAGAAATAAAGGGCAACTTACACTCCGATGTCAGGATCGTTTGTGTTTCCACACCATCCACACTGGAAGGTATCCAGGCAGTCATCACAGGTCTGATGAGCGGAACATGTCGGGCAGACAGTGTCCTCCCTGCGAAACAAAGCACAAACATATGGCAAAGTGAGGGGGTGGCGACGATGAACGTAATGTCAGCTGATACCACAACCACTCGTTGAGATATATACACAGAGCTGCCAACCATTTCGTTTTCCAGGAATTATTACTTTTTTCTTTTTTTGTTTGTTGCTCATATAGCATGTGGAATGGACATTTCTGCATTGGAAGTGTATGGCGCGTTGTTGTAAGTTTTGTTTTAATGAATTCCTTTAATTTACTTGAATTTCTTTTTTTGGTTGCACAAGGTTGGCAGCTCTGTATACATACACTGTATATACAGTGAAAACTTCTTTAGCGACCAGAGGGGATGTTAATTGATACAGAAATGTACAGTGTACAGTATTGAATTCATGTCATTCTGTTTTTTGTTGTTTGAGCTGCAGTTCATTGCACCATATGAAAATGATTCATGAGGGTAAACAGACTGTACAAACTTACTGATCAAACTAGTATGAACACTCCCCATGGATGAAAGCAAAATGTATACAAAAAATAGGTACTGTATATGACAAAGAATGATTAGTATCCTAGAATGGATTTTAGATAATACTTACTGATCATACCAATGTGAACATTCCCCATGGATAAAAGCGAAGTGTATAACCAATTAGGTACTGTACAGTGTTTATGACAAAGTATTATAATATCTTAGAATGGATTTTACATAATACTTACTCGGAGAATCGCGTTAGAAAGAGCCATACTTAAAGGTACTATGTCCCATTTGCAGGCCCAAAAAATGAAAAGGTTAAATTCCAATGGTATTTGAAAGATAATACTAATTTATAACTTCCCTAAAAGAGGTGGGGCTTGAAAATGTCTTCAAGTGGGAAAATAACGACTATTAGTTATAAGTAATAGTCTTGATTTCCAGACCATTGTACAGAATGGTCATACGTTTTATGCTGCGCAAAGATTCAATCAGTTTAATTTTGGCCGTCGATCACAAGAAGTGGGTTATTGATGTAGACATATGCTCATGTACCCTTTACAGCTCATTTTATGTGTGTTTACCAAAGAAGAAGAAAAAAGGCCAGTCAGTCACTCAATAGTGTCTGACAGTGAAGTCTAGCAAGTAAACAGGTTTCCTTGCATAATTTGAATATTAGGACACTGCTAACGTTTCAATTTCACAGATAGGACATACATGACATATTCGTAATTCCTGCAAAGTTCTACAAAATTTGAAGTTGGCTGCAAAAGGGACATAGTATCTTTAGGCTTTACATCTTGCACTCATCAGAGTAAAACGCAAGAATGAAACAGAAAGCCGAAATAACGTGATTCTCTGATTTTGTGGTACCAATCATCTTTTCGTAATACTTACTGATCATACCAATGTGAACACTCCCCATGGATGAAGGAAGAGATGTAGGTCGGGAAGTGTAGACATGTCATAGTGTCGGCACACCATGCACAGTTCTTTATTTCAATACAACCAGTGCAGTCTGTGATTCTGTAACAACAAAACAAATACATTGTATGGATGAGGGGCAATCACACAGTACGATCTCTGGGCCCTGTTTCATAAAACTTGTTATCAATAACAAATGCTAAATGTCTATGACGAATTTGCTCTCAGCCAATCAGATGCCACGATTTCAGTAGCTTATAACAGTTATTGTAACTTGCTGTTGATAACAAGTTTTATGAAACAGGGCCCTGAACTGCTGGCAACTTGCATTTCTTATAATAGTAGCATACATTATTTTTTGCTGGGTAGGACACACATTATGGCTTTAGCATGGCTGCCATTACGGCACTCTAGCATTTCAAAGAATTATTCCTACCAGGCACCCATTTACCTCACCTGGGTGGAGTGTGGCAAATGTTGATAAATGGCTTGCCTAAGGACATTAGTGCCACAGCAGGACTCGAGCCATGTGATCCACAGTCTCATGACTTAGACTATATGCTTGTGAGTAAACAACAGGGGGACAAACAGCTTTAAGTCCTCTCCAAGGGACTTGGTAATGAGGATTAATGCCATTCCAAAGGGCACAAGTGCATTGACTTATTATCGAACCAAGGACCTCCCGGTTACAAGACCAGTGCACTACCACTTAGCCATCGCATGATTAACAAAGTTAGACTGTATTTGCTGAAGATTGGAATGTGAATGTGGAATGCTCCCCAGGGAGTGGAGAATGTGCATACATTGTGTGTGGGTACCGTAAATCCCCGTGTATAAGGCGCACTTTTTTGGCGCCTGGCAATGTCTCTCAGCTCAGTAATCAGTGTGTTGACTCACCACTCGGAAACTACAACAACACTCAAATTTGTCTTTCATCTTGGTTTGAAAGTAATCTTTCTAATAGGTCTCAAAATGTAGTTTTTAATAATTCCTCAATTTTTTTTTCTATAACAAATGGTGTACCACAAGGTTCTATCCTAGGTACTCTATTGTCAGAAATTTAGAGGATTCTATTCATATCATGCATGACTATTGATGTTTGGCATAGAACACAGTGCTTCTGCTAGCTGATGTGATGAGGCTGGTGTGGGACACTTGGTATCATGAAGCCTTAAGAGTCTGGACCTGTTTTTAATTTACATTAATGATCTTACACACATTCTTCTACAACGACATTGTTACTATTATTTGGTGGGTTTTCGGCAACAAAACAATAACAACAACAAAACAACAATTTTTTTTTTTTTTTTTTTTTTTTTTTTGCCCCCAAAATAGTGGTGCGCCTTATACACAGGTGCGCCTTATACACGGAGATTTACGGTAATCCTGAATCCTATGACCGGAGTAATAATGTGTACTGCACCTAGAAACAAAGTATAAGGCGCATTAGAAATCTGAGCTATTATTATTATTATACTCACTCCTGACACTTTGGTGGACACTGCGCTGGAGCCTTCAGAGCAGTCTCAAAGCGCCCTCGCCTGGTGCACGATACGTCGGCGTTCATCCACTCACACAAGGGATCCTGGGATGCATGGACGGAGACAGAATTGATTAAAGAATCTGTTTGTCATATGTATTGTCACTTGTAGGTTTATTTGCATTTTCTTTTTGTTTTGTTTAATATGTAATTGTTTATCATTGTACTTTGTTTGTTAAAGCGCTTGGAGACTTTGGTGGTAAGCACTTTATGAGCACCGTTTTTATTATTATTATCATCATTATTATCAAATTTTTCTAGAACCCAGGGCCTCCAGGTTACGTGACCACTATGCTCTACCACTGAGCTATTGCACTTCCACAAATGATAATAGTAGTGACAACAACAAATTGCAAATCTCCAATCAAAATAAAAGAGACTCACCGTAGTACACAAGTCACAGTTCCAATGCTGGCTGCAATTGCCGCAGTTCCCTTCATCCAAGACCAGATAATGCTCGATAGGTCGATTAGAGGTCCCGCATCGGCCCATGGACAAGGTGGGTCCGTCCCGTAGCTCACACGTATCGCTCAGTGGGCACCAGCCGCACGCAGCGTCCGTCAGACACCCTCGACAGGTAGAGTAGTTGGTGCAGGAGTCCGATTTGTATGGCTGAAGATAATCTGATGTGAAGCTCTGTGTGCAGGAATAGTATAAAGTATAAAGTGTGCATCAATATTTCATCAAGTATAAAGTGTGCATCGATATTTCATCAAGTATGAAGTGTGCATCGATATTTCATCAAGTATAAAGTGTGCATCAATGTTTCATCAAGTATGAAGTGTACATCGATATTTCATCCATAATTGAATAGATAAACGTTACCATCTCACTTTAAACATTTGATATCTTTACAGCAGTCAGCACTCGTTCTCAATATCCACTAACATGTGTGACTTTGGAGCACAAATTTGATGATATTTGCATCTTTTTTTCCCATCATATTATCCATGATACTACTCGGTTTAAATCATCAGTAACTCGTTATCAATCAAACTTAAGTAATCATCAGTACTTAAAATGCATTGATACTCACAATGTACAAGTTTATAATCACCATGAGTTCAGGGGGTGTTTCACAAAGATCCTAAGTAGAACTAATTCTACTAATTCTTGGACTTAAAAATTATGGAGAGCCATTTGTAGCCTTAAAATAAAATATATTCATAAGCGGAAATTTAAGTATTTTAGACCTTTCATAAATTCCACATCACGAACATGAAATGACCTTGATAATAGAAAACATGAATGATTTGAATCAACATCCAATGCATTTTAAAATAACTTTTACAGAATATTTTCAAAGGTGCTAACAGCTTTCCATAATTTGATAAGTTCAACTTAGGATCTTTGATGAAACACCCCGGCAGTCATTCCAATTGACATGTACATGTACCCAATCCTCACTCATCAACACTTGTTATTAGAGTGAAACCTGTCTATAAAGACCACCCAACAGTCAGAATCATCTTACCAACACTTGTTATTACAGTACCGTAAATAACGCACCCCTCTTTTTCGCCCTTAAAAAAAAAAAAAAAATAATAAAATAAATATACAAAAAAAAATTTGCCGAGATTTTTTTTTTTGTGTGAAAGATCATTACGGTACTGTAAATTAAAAAACAGTAGGGACCTAGGATAGAACCTTGTGGTACACCATGTAATAGAAGAAAAATTGGAGGAATTATTATTATAAACTACATATTGAGATCTATCAGAAAGATTACTTTCAAACCAAGATGACAGACAAGTTTGAGTGTTGTTCTAGTTTCCGAGTGGTGAGTCAACACACCGATTACCGAGCTGGGAGACATTGCCAGGCATAGCGCCAGGTGGAGGGGCATAAATTGAAACTTTAATTTTTGTTTTTTGTTTTTTGGGGGTTTTTTTTTGGTGTACCGTGTATAAACCGCAACCCCGACTTTGAAATTTTTTCGGCGGCAAAAAAGTGCGGTTTATACACCGTTATATACGGTACTTACATGGTAGATGAGTCCGCTCTCAACATAGCCATTCCAGAGGAGTTCCATGGCGGAGCTGGAGTACTGCATGTTGGCTGCGATCTGCTTCCTCTCCTCTAGGGTGGTGTAGTACCTGGTCCCAGGGCTGGTGTCGGGGAAGATGGGGGCCGAGGCCGGGCTGCGTTTGGCCTGGATGGGAGACTCAATTGTGCTGCCCAGAGCTCGTTCAGCTAACTTCATCTGTGAAGTGAAGTTACAGAGATGGAAGAGTGTTATTAAAGGCATCGTTTAACAATGTTAAATCTGAGATGCATGGCCCTACGTGTTATCAGTGGCTGTGAAATGGTGTAATATTGAAGCCCTTGAAAAATTGTGATTCAAAATGATCAAGAAGTGCCTCAACAATGTACAAATCTTTGAGTGACCGGTTTTACCATACTCATTTTCCCCAATAGAATGAAATTTTGATTTCCAATCAAAAATATCTTGATAATCAGACAGGCGATCGGCTTGTAAAGTCATGGGGTTCCTGACTGACCAAAATGTTTATAATGCAGCATGAGCTAAATCCAGGATTTTGTTTTAGAATCTGAGGCAATGTTACTGTGTCACTTTAAGGGTTGTACCCCTAATACTAAAGCCCACCACACACTATACGGTCCCACTACAATCCGATTTTCAAAGAAATTGTTAATGCATTGAATATGGGAATTTATATTAATATATATTTCCTAAATGAGTTTTTAAAAAATGATTTAGATAATAGAAACAAAGAATGAATACATTACAAGTTTTCTAGTCGGAGTAACTGCCAAATCCGTTTCACATCTTAGTCAATCATACAAATGGTTGCGTACATTACTAACCCTAACCCTCACAATAATCCTCCTAGCTTTAAACCCAATTACCACTCAATCCCTACACATGTGATGAATTATGATTTTTTTTTTCAATTAATTTTATTTGCACATTTGATAAAAATCAAAATAACACACATACACAAAACAAAGTAAATTCCAACAAATAATACAACAGAACAGAAGTATCAACATGTGGGGGACAAACAGGCCTATCAAAGGCTTGTCCCTAAACTATATGAGTAATTGAAAGGTGGACCTGTGCACTATACAAGTAGCCACTATTATTATTATTATTATATAAATTAAGTGGTACAACAGGAAGAAAGCAAAAATTATATCTAGAGCAAATAGTGGATCGCCATTTTCGAGCAAGAAACACTCACTGCATTGGCAGGGTTGTCATCTGAGCTGATCTCCAGAGTGGCCTCGGCCTTGCTGACCCTGATCCAGACCGATGGGGACGTTGCGCCCTGCGGGTGGATGAATCCCTTCATGACTACGGTGTAGAACCCAGCAGCAGCCACCTCGGATGATTGCAGGACAGGGTAGTACGTGATCCTCTCCAGAGTGTCCGACACTATGGATATCTATGTCAAGGCAAGAAAAACAAAAGGATAGATACTGTTGGGCCCTGTCTTATTTGGGATCAATCGCAAACTATGTACATAATGCTATGGTCACATTACCCAAAAGTAGCCTGCTCGGCGGCCGAGCGGGGAGTTTTTAACCAATTCTGCCCGGCTGCTGCCCAGCCACCGAGCGGCGGCCGCCCAGGCACCGCTCGTTTTTAGGGCATCGCTCGGTCGCCGCTGAAGTTTTAGCGCGGAGTTAAAATTTGGGCGTCGCCTGCTCATTTTTCACTCGCCGCCCAAAATACGCTCGGTGCCTGGGCGGTCGCCGCCCGGGCACCGACCTAATCGCTGGGCGATGCCTAATTCCAGCAGCGACCGAGCAGGCTACTGATCGGTCGGTCGCTGCTCTGATTTGTGACCATAGCGTAAGAGATAGCACTATGAACATAACGGACAAAGAAAGCAGACAAAATATACAGTTCCTCAGGTAAACAAAGGAACATCCCTTCACTGCTATTATGTAAAAATGGTTAGAACAGGTGTCACATGCATATTCACCTGTTCTACACATTTTTACATAATAGCAGTGAAGGGTTGTTCCTTTGTCTACCTGAGGAACTGTATATTTTGTCTGCTTAATTTGTGTAGGAGACTGCAAACTTGCGATTGATTGGAGGAATTGCAATTGATTTGGATCAATCACAACTCTTTGTGAGACGGGGCCATGGTGTCTTGAATCTTCAGTTCTGCATTTCGAGCTGCACTTACTCTAACCACTTTGGTGCACTAAGGTGTGAACAATTATCAAGAAAGTTTCAAGCGCTAAGATCGGCAAGCGCAAATTTTAGAACTCCCGAAAATATAAGCTTGAACTTCCTATGCTTGTTTTGAACGGGCTGAACCTGTGAATATATTTGGAGGTCGCTCAGCGCGAAAAATTAATCATGCAAAAATAGCAGCATTTACAGTATTAGAGTACAGAAAATTATTGATGGTAACCTCATACCTGGTCTGGATGTGACAGGTTCTGTGGATGTGTGTATCTTATCATCATCATGCCGGGAGGGAAATCCCCAGTCTTGCACTGGTCAAAGGTCGCGATGAAGGTCCCTGAAGGGCCCCACCATGCACTAGAGTCACTGGTAGAGGGGTCACATGTACCAGATGGAGCTGCATCATGAAATAATAGAAACAAACATTGATGAGACATATAACACACAAGTCAAATACATTTATAAATGTTTAAATCGACTATTGCTGTTTAAGAATGAAAGTTTTATGTATTATGAACATTATTTTAACTGTTTGATGCAACGCGTATGTACAATGTAGTGGTATAAAGGCAAAATAGTACAAAAAGTCTGAAGTTGAAGACTATCAAGCCAAATAGGAATTATTCATGAATTAGTTGCACAAAAAAAAAAGTATAAATACTGTATTGGTCAGCAGATACACTATCTGCCGTAGCAACAATTTGTTTATGATAGGTCAATCTCTGGTTGGTCATTCACACCCACTCAGCCCACATGTACATAGTAACAATGACCCCATTGGAGAAGACTTGGGGCATGCATGCAAATTAAATTCCAAGTAAACTAATTCTGAGAAAAGTAATGATGTGCAAAGGACCTGCTTGCATCAGAAAGGAAGAAGAAAGTTTCGCTTTTAAGAAGCTGTTCATACCGTTTGGATCGAAAAGTTACTGAAACACTATTTCATGTCCCTCTTCCCTCCAATATTCTTTTATTTGTAAGCAATTTAAAGCCACACTGTCCTACTTGTAGCTACTTGCTCCCTCTACATAGAAAACAATGCCTTATCAGTGACCATTGGTCCCCCATGATCCTCTTTTTTAATGTTAATTGAGAGCTGAGTTGATTAGATAACCACCTGTCCAGTGACCTTGCAGGGAGGTCTAATCCCCCTGGCCAAACTAATACAGGCGGGATTTAATAGGTCTGCTTCATCACAAATATACTTCAATATTCAATGTCTTTACATTGTTGTGTGTGACTGTTATTACTTTGATCACTCACCGGATAGAGGGTAACATGCGCGATCCTGCACACACCATCCACACTGCTCGTTGACATGGGTGACCTCGGGGTCAAAGGTCGCTGTCTGAGCTCCCTGGCCCCATAGCATGCAGGCTTCACATGTGATCAGAGCACTGCATATACCTGGGCAATCAGCCTGGAGGAGGGCCCCAGAACAAGACTGAGGAAGGAAAAAAACAGAAAGTAACATTAAAGATAAACTCCAGTTCTGGTAATGCGATTGCATTGTGAAAGAAAAGGTGTGAAATGGATCAGAAACAGTTGATCATGTAGCATGTAAGTATTGGTGTGCACTGCAAGGTTCTGGAGTCATCAAAATCATAATAAATTTGGCTGAGTCTTGGTAAAGTAACAAGCACTGTACACAGAAAGCTAATTATGGACAACACACATGGTGTCGGGGCTAGTACTACCTTGATTTCCTTGTCTTTCTATGCTCATTACTCAGCCAGTATACATTTTCTTCCAAAATTGTTTGGCACATGTCATTTATTTGTAATCTTGAACATTCAGTGGAAGTTTCGTTTGATTCTGAGAGATCTAATTTTCTTTTTTTTACCAGAACTGGAGTTTATCTTTAATTATACAACCAATCAATCCAATCAATCGCCAATTTGCAGTCTTATATCTCTTATGTACATAGTTGCGATTGATATCAACTCTTTATAAGACAGGGCCCTGAATAACAGACGATAGACTACTTTCAAGTGCATTCCAAGTCATGCATGTTTCTTTCTAGAACCCCTGGGCATTTTTTCATGAAACCGTCATAAGGAAAAGTGTGACAACATGCCACTGAAAAGGTTTCTACACAAGACCAACCACTGTCTGGTGTAGATTCTTCACCAGATACACCACTGTTTGGTGTAGTTTCTACACCGATTCACCACTGTCTGGTGTAGTTTCTACACCAGATACACCACTATCTGGTATAGTTTCTACACTAGATACACCACTGTATGGTGTAGTTTCTACACCAAACCTGCCACTGTCTGGTGTAGTTTCTACACAAGATACACCACTGTCTGGTGTAGTTTCTACACAAGATACACCATTGTCTAGTGAAGATTCTACAACAGATACACCACTGTCTAGTGTAGATTCTACAACAGATACACCACTGTCTGGTGTAGTCTCTACACTAGACCTGCCACTGTTTGGTGTAGATTCCACACCAGATTCTCCACTGTCTGGTGTAGATTCTTCACCAGATTGTAGATTCTACAACAGATACACCACTGCCTGGTGTATATTCTACACCAGACCCCCCACTGTCTGTTGAATATTCTACACCAGACCCACCATTGGCTGGTGTTGAATGAGACTTACCTGACTATCAGAGAAGCCAAAGCAGGTGCTAGACTGAGGACACCAAGCACAGGCTGGATCAAGGGTGCAATTACTCACACTGTGAAAGACAATTGATGAAACATAGCATCTGTAAGAACAGGCAGTCCACTTAAAGCTATCTAAAAAATGGTCCTAAAAACTTGATACATACACATGAGAGTCACTTGAGTGAGTTACTTTTGCTTTGCGTCTATGCACGTCACCCTTTCTTTTCAATTACTAGCAATGCATAGTTGCAACTTCCATGCTCCAGCACAATTACTCTGCAGTTTATGTAGACCTCCAACCTAAGTTCAACCCTGTACCCAAAACCAGAACAAACCCTAACCCCAACCCTAAACCTTACGTAAAACCAATGGCAACCCTAACCCCAGCAAATGTAACATCACCCTATTCACTTGTACCTTTTGTGAGGGCCACATGGTTTCAAACTTTCGTTTACTGTTGGAGGGTTGATAGCGACATGCCAGGCATGTTGATGGGAAATACATCACTCTGAGTAACACTGTTGTAGTTGATACTTGTAAACGTGTGATGTTAGCAACCAACATTAACCCTAACGCTAACCTAAAACCCAAGTGCAATCCTAACCCCTATATCTATTATGAAATGAAGCCCAGAGAAAAAGTTGCCAGAGTGAATGTCACTTCACCCGAGGCGCTTTTACCTTTTGTGAGAGCCACATGGATTCAAACTTTCGTTTACTGTTGCAGGATTGATAGCGACCGAGCCGGGCATCTTGACAGCGAATATATCACTCTGAGTAACGCCGTTGAAACCCCCGATGACGACCAGGGTAGTGCCGTCTCGTACCACTGCAGTGTGGGCGAATCGTCCCTTGGTAACAGTGTAAGGATTGTACTGTCTAGGATCTATGACACACAAGGGGTAGGGGGAGGAAAATGAATATCATCTTATTACATCTATACATCATAGTTGTTTATTGTTTATTAGGTTACATACTTCATTTCTTATCTTAACTTGTGTTCCTTTTTGATGTTTTTTATGTTATGTATTATATCTTGTTTTCTTAAAGGGTTGGCCTATTACAAGGTTTGTTTTCTTTTTGGCCACTGCCTTCCTCACTTTTTATAATTCATCTCATGTATTGTCATACATTTGTCTATTTATATATGTATTTTTATCTGTTGATCTCTTCAGGAGAATAAATGAAACTGAACCTGAAACTGAAACTCATTCACAATGTTAGCTTTTCAAACCATCTATGAAAATCACATTATGTCAGAAGTATAAAAATGCCCTAAAAAATGTAATTGAGCTATATAATGTGCATGAATTAAGATTGATATCAATATTTAAAGTGTATTGCAATGCCAGATGCTGATGGATATGCAAAATAAAAACATATACAAAGGTAGTAGATAATATTTATTAGTCCCATGTCCTAAAAATATGGTTCTATCACAATGACATAAAATTATAATTTTCAACAAATATTCATTTTTACGTTCTGGACGTGTACTTCCATGCCCCTGTAGCTTGCTAAGATCCCTTAAAGCCTGTATGCAATAGTTTAGCCAAGACGGATTGGACTACCCAGCATGGTCACTGACAGGTGGTTATCTCATCAACTCAGCTCTCAATTAACATAAGAAAAAGAGGATCATGGGGGACCAACAGGCATCGCTTAGGCATTGTTTTCTACATAGAGGGAGCAAGTAGTGCAGTTGGGCTTTAAAGATAAAGGTGAGTTCTGGTAATGCGATTGCATTGTGAAAGAAAAGGTTGACCATGTAGCATGTATGTATTGGTGTGCACTGCAAGGTTCTTGAGTCATCAAAATCATAATAAATTTGGTCCAGTCTTGGTAAAGTAACAAGCACTGTACACAGAAATATGTATATGGGACTACACAAATGGTGTCGGGGCTAGTAATACGTGATTATCTTATCTTTCTATACTTATTATTCAGCCAGTATACATTTTATTCCAAAATTGTTTGGCACATGACATTTATTTGTAATCTTGAACATTCAGTGTAAGTTTTGTTTGATTCTGTGAGAAATAATTTTCTTTTTCTTACCAGAACTCAAGTTTATCTTTAAGGACTCACCTTGAAAGTCCCCTGCGATGTCGTTGAGAGATACCCACTTGTGACAGCCTAGGTGATAGAGCTCTATGCCATCTTCAAAGCACTTCTCATGTTCCCCGTAGTCTTGCACGTCCACGTAACCACCATTGTTTGAGAGGTGCTGGTGGACGTTTCCTCCTAAGAACATCAAAATGGAATTGATTATTACCGTACAAAGAACCACCAGTGATCTCCATATTAACATCCATCAAAGCTACAGTTGCCTGGATAAAGATAAGTTCTGGTCATGTGATTGCTTTGTGAAAGAAACGGTGTGGGATCGATCAGAAAAAGTTAATCATCTAGCATATAAGTATTGGTGTGTACTGCAAGGTTCTGGAATCATCAAAATGATAAGAAATTTGGCCCAGTGTTGGTAAAGTTACAAGCACTGTACACAGAAAGATGTATATGGGATTACACGAACATCATGTATAAAAATCTGTCCCAATTTTTTTGCTGTTACATGCCATATTTAGAATATTGAGGCATATGAAAATCCACGCGTTTCAGGGAACATTTTTTTATCTGATGTTCTTCTTGCATAATAACAATGATAACGCTCACAAATTATTTTGGCAATCTTTCTTGAGCTTATAGTATTAAGGAGAACAAAATAAAGAGCATACTACTCCACAAACTTTCTTTCATGGTATCTATAGACTCTTTTAATGCACCTCTAAAAGGCCATCATTGTTTGACATTTGCTGTCCACCTAATGTACATAGGACACAACAACAAGAGAGAATCCATTCCACTCTCTTTACCATCTATCATGCAAAGGCTGCCTGTTTTACAGTGTATGCTTCAGGACACTCGGAAGCCATCAAATTTTACTGCAATTCCTTGATCTTTTGAAATTTGAACAATGGCCAACAATCTCTTCCCAAGTTTCGTATAGGGATGCCAGTTAGAATTGATCAGAGGGCCTGAAAATCACCTATAATAATAATAATAATAATAATAATAATAATAATAATAATAATAATCTTTTAGTCCACTCCAAATTTTATTAAACCAAAATGAAAATTCTTTTTGCCCAATTGATCGTGAGCCCGGCAGCCACTGAGCAGCCACTGAGCAGAATGAGCTATTTTGTACACAAAAAAGCCTAAACTATGGCCTCAGAACAAACCACCAGGGCCTGAATTCAGGCTTTTGCCTCAAAACTGGCATCCCTGTTTGAAGAAATTAATTCTTCTCTAGTCCCAGGAGTACAAATTTGTGTAGGTTTTTCTTACCGTACACCACCATGTAGTTGCCTATGATGTTTGCTGTGTGATAAGACCTTGCTCGTACACTCCCTGAGGAGGATAGCTTTGTCCAGTAGCGGTCTTCAAACTGGAAAGCATACACTGTGTTTACCCTGCTACTGACCAGTGTGTTATGGCTGCAAGAAACGGAAACAAACGGTGGATTAAAGCATCGTTAACAATGTTAAATCTGAGATGCACGGCCTTATGTATTATCAGTGTTTGTGATATGGTGTAATATTGAAGCCCTACAAAAATTGTGATTCAAAATGATCATGAAGTGCCTCAAAAAAGTATAAACCTTTGAGTGACCGGTTTTACAATACTCACTTTCCCCAATAGACTGTAGTGTTATGAAAACCGTTAGGCAAACAAAAAATTTGGTTTTGATTTTCAATCATAAATATCTTTTATAATCAGACAGGCGATCGGCTTATAACTGTTGTAGGATTCATGTATGTCCTAAAGGTTTATAATTATGATTGCAGCATGAGCTAAAGGATTTTTTTTTAAGGATCTGAGACAAAGTTACCAGATCCCATAAATCAACTTTGTATTGCATTTTCATCTCAAATGTTCTGGGGGGTGTTTCACAAAGATCCTAAGTAGAACTTAACTCTAAGTTGGACTTAAAAATTATGGACAGCCATTGGAGTCTTAAAATGAAATATATTAAAAAGCAGAAATTCAAGTATTTTAGACTTTTTATAAATTCCACATCCAGAACATGAAATCTCCTTGATAATAGAAAATATGAATGATTTGAATAAACAATTAATGCCTTTCAAAATAACTTTTACAAAATATTTTCAAAGATGCTAATGGCTTTCCATAATTTTTAAGTCCAACTTAGAGATAAGTTCAACTTAGGATCTTTGTGAAACACCCCCCAGGATACATGTTCAGAAGAAGCAGATACCTAAGGATAAGAAACCCTTTCTGTTGCATTATATCGAGAGGGTCCCGCATATAAAGTTTGAGCATTAAAATCCTTAGAACGGCAACACATGAACTTATTCAAATTTGAAATTACAATTTTCACATAGAAATGAGCAACTCTGTAAAGAGCATTGTGTAAAATTGTTCATCCAGGTTTATTTTCATGCAGGAAATTACTAGATACAAGCACTTATATCTGTTTGACTAAGTGTAAATCGATACAACATATTTCAGTCCATAAATTGTTTCATTGCTTGCACTATTAAAGAGGCCAGGACTTCTCTAGACTATTTCTGCATCTGCATTACAAGTCTGAAAAAATGACAAATTCATATTTCATGGAGAACAGTCAAACCTGTCTCGTTGGCCACCTCTGTATAAAGGCAACCTATCTACAGTGGCCACTTTTCATATTTCCCTTAAATGGCCCTAAGAGACAGGCTTGACTGTATTTATCAACGGAGCATACATCACCTGACATCTACAGCACTTACGTCTGTGGTGATTTTAATCCACCAAACACGAGGATAGACTTTGTATCGTAGTGATAGACGCTGGTGTGGTCCCTCAGCCGAACTTCTCTTTCTAGCCCCCCTCTTGGAGTAATCTCTTCCCAGCCTTGAAGCAACTGAAGATCGTACTTGTAGATGGAACCCAGGAAGGTCTGGTCTTGACTCGCACCTGGAAATAGAATAGCATGGTCTCAGTGAGTATAGCATACCTGACAATATTGCACTGCAAAAATATATTTTGTACACTTTTTACACAGGTTTTTTATAAAAAGAGGAGAATCAAGGGTTCAAAACATTAGTTTGAGCTTGAAGACCATACAGCATATGTATCTGACAAATTTTCAAAGCAATAATTAGGAATCCCTCCAGGATAATAATTTTGTATAAAAAGAGGAGAATCAAGGGTTCAAAACATTAGTTTGAGCTTGAAGACCATACAGCATATGTATCTGACAAATTTTCAAAGCAATAATTAGGAATCCCTCCAGGATAAACTAGGAAGACACTCTTTTGTGTATATAATTATTACTTAGATGTTATCATAAAAGATATAAATCTTGGGTTTATAACATTGGTTGGAACTTGAAGGCTATAAATGCTAAATCATTCCTTTAAAATGGAAATAATTAGCAGCTATGGTACAGGAAGATCACGGGCAAATCCATGGTGTTGGTCAGTCTGTCTTATTCATGTAGACTACATTTAAAGCCCGTCTGCATTAGTTTGGCCAGGAAGGATTAGACCACCCAGCTTGGATAATATGCGATATTTTGGAGTTCTGAACATAACAGCTTGTTCACATATGCGGCAGAAAATGCCTTTTTTTTCTACTTCATTTTTCCTCTTTTTCTTTCCTCTTATAGTTTTCCCGACTGAATGGCAAGTGGAGATGAAATAAATAGCTGCATGCGTCTTATCTCTGTGTTATAAGGTACACAACTGTGAGGTACAATATTAAAGTACATGTCTGTATTCATGTGTGTCCATTCGTCTTTGAAAACAACTTAATCATTTATACCCTTTAAAAATTTAAAATAGCATTGTTTCCAGCATATGATTTATAAATCTAGCAAAAACCTCCCATAAATATCTTTGTCACTCGGGGCTACGGAAATGTCCATGTACCCTTTGAAACAGAAAGCGATAAAAAATTATGGCGTGTATTTATAGAGCAATAAAAGTAGAAGGAGGCTAGGAGGCTATTACTTTTGCGCTAGTTAAAAGTAGTTTATCTTGAGTAGTGTAATCTCCTTTTTCTTTCTGAATTGTCAGTTAAATGATTAAAGTTTCCTGAGCCCCGTCTAATAAAGAGCTACGAGTCCTCTAATCAATCGTAAATTTGCAGTCTCCTATCACTAATACGTACATAGTTGCGATTGATATCAATAGCAAGTAAGTTGCGAATAATCGCAATTGTTTATAAGACAAGGCCCTGGGGGTGTTTCACAAAGATTCTAAGTTGAACTTAACTCTAAGTTGAACTTAACAATTATGGAAAGCCTTTAGCATCCATGAAAATATTTTGTACAAGTTATTTTAAAAGGCATAAAATGTTGATTTAAATTATTCATGTTTTCTTTTATCAAGGATATTTCATGTTTTTGATGTGGAATTAATAGAAAGTCTAAAATACTTGAATTTTCGCCTTTGAATATACATTATGTTTTAAGGCTACAAATGGCTCTCCATAATTATTATGTCCAACTTAGAGATAAGTTCAACTTAGGATGTTTGTGAAACACCCCCCTGGACAAGTAACCTGTATACAAACTTCCAGTTTTATGGTAAAGATTATGGAGCCTGTCTGAGATTTTTAAAATATTAAAGGAGAAGTATAGAATTCTCACCTCCAATGATCACAAGATAGGAATACTCCACTATACAGGAGGAATGGTGTGCCAAGCCTGGAGGAACAGACTCAGTTCCAGATGGCAGGAGCTCCCAGCTGAGGGTGGCCAGGTCAAAGGACCAGAGCTCGTTAGACCAGGATCCGTTGACTAGGACCCCTCCGAAGACTAAGAGGTGGTTCTCGTAGAGCTCCATGGTGTGCCGATACCGACCACTCTGTTGGATGGAAGGGGAGAAAGAATTGAAGGATACATGAATGCACTGGTTAATTCACAATAAAAAGGAAAAATTTCATATTACCTCTGGAGTTAAGAGCTACAACATCTTACATTTCACTTCATCTTCTTTAGCAATGTTTGACACATGTCACTCAATTTAATAGAAACTTGTATATTACACCTCTTTTTTCCCTTGTGCACCATGGAATAGAAGTTCTCGATAGACGGCGCCAAACAAATGCCTTTATTTTTAATCGTTAACTTGCACTAGCTCAAACGATCAAGACATTCACCTGTGCATTCATGTACATGTCAGGCCTACAAGGGTTTTATGATGTTAAAGGGGAAAGACCGATAGCTGTAAGTCCTCTCAGAAGGACTTTGGTAATAAAGATTAATGCCCTACCAAAGGGCACTGGCGCTTCAACTTGGCTTTGAACCCTGGACCTCCCTGTAACGAGACCACTGCTCTACCACTGAGCCATCGCACCACCTCAACATTGGCCAAGGTGGGCTCAAGGCTTTATGGACCATTGTTTCAGTGGTAAACAAAGTCCGACCTCGCACACTAAGTACTCTTTACCCATGACCCATGTAACATTATATCTTGTTTTTATTTTCAGATATATTTTGCAGGTACACTCCAATCACTCTTGTCATTAAATATATGTTGTTTCTTCAAGGCTATTTACGCCCCTTTGTTAGCAGAAACACGAACATGCAGGTTATGAAAATAGCCGTATTTTCAATGAAAGCAAATATCATCTATTTTTGTCACATTCCAGAATCGCAAAATACAAATATTGTGTCAGTTGTCATTCAAATGTTGAATTGCAACGGGAATCTGAATTCCTTGCAAAATCTGAAAACTGAAACAATTGCAAAACACATTTGGCAAAATATGCAAACATTTCATGGACACCAAGGTTTCAGGTTTTACAGAATGTTTCAATAGGCCTATCTTCATCAGCTTGAGCTTGCCAGATAACCCGCTATTTTACATGTAACTATCCCGATCGCAAATTGACCAGTTAATTTGCGTCTTCATATAAAGCCTGCAGTTGCAATTAGTGGGATATTTGGTCAAGAATATATCCAAAGAAATCTTGCTCTTGTTTCGAAGACCCCTAAGCCCCTTTCAAAGCTAGTTTGTGATGAGCGTATCGGTCTGGTGAAGACGCAATTTCAAGGTTCGGGATAATATCCAAAGTCTGAAAATACCCGTTATTTGGCAAACTCAAGCACAAGAAGACAGGCCTTAATACTTGAAGAAGTCACCTACCGGTTTGACGCTGCCGTTGGGTGTGATCTGCGTCCATTCGTCCGTCTCAAAGCTGTACTGAACAAGGTCATCTGAAGGTCTGTTCAGGTCAAAACCTGTGTTTATAGTGAGAGAGAGAGAGAGAGAGAGAGAGAGAGAGAGAGAGAAAGAGAGAGAAAGAGAGAGAAAGAGAGAGAGACAAAAAAGAGACATTATAGCAAAAGTATTTCAAACAATGAAAGAGCTACCTCCATCGTACAGTGAACATTTCATTCTTGAACAGTTGATTATATACAGTTTAATCTAAAGAAGACTGTTTCATGAACTTCATATCACCAAAACAAACAAAAGTTGCAGATAGAGGGAGATTCTGAAACAAATATTTACAAAATGAAAAGGATTAAATGTGATTTTCATGATTACCGGTACAATTACTTAATAAAATAGATGGAAAAATGTTTCTAAAAATGTTTACTTTCTGAGCTCATAAGAATGATTGAAATAGCAGGCTTGATTGTACCAGGGGCTCGGGGCAAATTAGCCCCCAAAATGCCCCAAAGAGCCCCAATAAGTCTTAAAAAAGCCCCCACATTTTGCATAGTTCAATGCAAATCAAATTAAAGAGTGTTATCTTCATCCAAGCAAGATTGAAAAGTAGCCCCTGAAATTTTGAAAGTAATTTTGTACCTGGATTGTACATGTACATTTGAATTGACTATCTGCAAACCGGTATTCCATGTCAGAGTTTGTGTCACCTTCAATTATAAAACTGACTACCGGTATAGAGCATGTTGATCATGTTGTTACCACCGTAACGCTTCAATTTAATTTATTATATTCCATCAATATTCAATGAAAATACATGTACCTGTGCGTACATGTAGGACAGGTGTGTGTCGTAACCCAGGAACAATTGAATATTAAATGAGTTTTCAGCAGACACTGCAAGCCCTTCATTTTCGCTCGGTGTAACAACAGAAAAACATCTCAAGCAGAGTTCTGATTTGATTTATACAAATAAGAGACCTGTAGCGCATCTCCAATAGCTTTGTTCACATGGCATCATCGTAGTTTTAAAATTTAAGTTAATACAAAAATTAGAGATACATGTAGCCAATACGCCATGGCTGATTTGAGGTTACTATTTTTTAAAAGGTGAAGGGGTGAAATGAGCGAATGTCCTGATAATTCTAAGTTACCAAACAATATTTACATGTACAAGTGTATATGTAAAATAAAGTGCCGTATAAGAAAATTAGGTACGCATTCCTGAGCATTTGCATTGTCTAGAGCTGTAAAAATCAAGATAATACATGTGTTCAGACTACAGCAATCTATCGTATAGCTACATGTACATGTATACAATCAGCAATTAAAATTTTGTAGTCTGAATAAGAAACATCGCATATACCGGTACTTAAAACAAAATATTGTATTTATGAAACACCTGTTTAGGCATCATTTCAAACAAAAACTCAATAAAGAATTAGCATCTCGTTCTAGTCTGGACAAAAATTGTATAACTGGGCAAGGCTCAACATGACAGCACACCAATGATTGGCCGGCTGTCATGTGAACTGACCTAGTCAAACAACGTTTCTTTATACAATTTTCATATGTACAATATTTCTTATACCGGTAGTCTGAACTGGCTATACACCTGTATATCTTCCAAGCAATCCTGGTCATGATTATCTTCTTTCTCTTTTTAATAAGCCAGGCATGAACTGAGGCATAATTAAGGTCGGCTTTGACGCAGACGTGCTGAAAAAGGACGATGAAAATCAATACCGTCTATGGCAAGGATCTACATGTACTCCAACAGGACTACAATTATTTTCTAGTTCACTCGGTATCGGATTGAGCCAAATTAATTCAGGGGCGCGAGGACGAGAGAAGGGTGAAATATAACTGTATATAGATCTGAAGTCAACACATGTCTACCGATTTCCAGTCAAAAACCTGTTGTGTTTCTACAGTTTTGAGATGTGTGCACTGAACGTACACATGATTTTCTTCAAAGAATCTATGCTTTCTACTTCTATAGGAAACAATCATAAAAGGATGTAACATGATATGTACAGCTTATTTTGTCTGGCTTGATAATCTATGGTTCAGAGCCCTAAACAATATTGATAAGGGCTAAGGGCCTACTACCTTCAAGAGTAGAATGTGTACCGGTATAATTTCCACAAAAACCATCTAAATTTGTGTTGTGTTTTAAAGGTAAAGACTAGTATTGGAAACGCCCCAATTTCAAAAAAAGAAATGGAAGCTCTTATTACCAATCATGTGAAAGAATACCGGTATGTTTTGAATATTACATGACGATAAAAAATTTGACGGGAAACCGCCTCCTAATTGATATATTTGGTAAATTAATATATCTCTGACCTGTTGAGAGATACAAATGCATGTGTTGCGCACGTGTGTGTAGTCCCATATACATCTTTCTGTGTACAGTGCTTCTTACTTTATGAAGATTTGGCCAAATTTCTTATAATTTTGATGATTCCAGAACCTTGCAGTACATCTATGCTAGATGATCAACCTTTTCTGATCGATTTCGCAACGTTTCTTTCACTATGCAATTGCATGACCATAACGGGTCTTTAGCTTTAATATAGCTTTTGATAATGCCAAGAACTATCAAAAAGAATATATGCATTAAGATTCTCAAATTGGCAACATGACGACAAGTTCAAAGCGCAGGTTTTAATTGGCATTTCCCTCATAGCTATTCAAAACAACTATCTTATCTGTTCATGTTTACCTGGTGCTCTTTCCAGATTTACAATTTTTAATTTAAAAAAATCACTTTAAAAAATACCGGTAAAAATCCAGGGTACTGTACATTCATGTAAAGCCACTTTTAAGGAACAAAAAAAATATCCCTTTTATAATTAGTTTCCTGGATTGGCTGCAAGAAACTTTAAAGGGATTAGGTATTTTTGTCTCTGATTCTGAAACAAAATCCTGGATTTAGCTCATGCTGCAATGATAATTATAAACCTTTAGGTCAGTCAGGAACCCCATGACTTTTACAAGCTGATCGCCTGTCTGATTATCAAGATATCTATGATTGGAAATCAAAATGAAATTTTGCGTTTTCCTAACGGTTTTCAATTTTCATACACTACAGTCTATTGGTCACTCAAGGATTTTTGGTTACTTTTTTGAGGCACTTCTTGATTATTTTGAAGCGCAATTTTTTTAGGGCTTCAATATTACACCATATCACAGACACTGATTTACACGTAGGGCCGTGCAGCTCAGATTTAACATTGTTAAACGATGCCTTTAAGAGCAACTTAAGAATAGAAATGTGATGAGAGGGGATGACATGGGTTAACTGTGAGGGTCTTGAAGAGGTCTAGAGGGGAAGTCAATGTGAGAACCTAATCAGAAAATTGGGTCGTTTCCTTTGCTAGGGGAAATGGCAAGCTTTGATATTTGATGCCATACATGTGATAAATCATAAAATACCAAGAAGGCTATTAAAGGAATATGTGTTGAACTTGAAGACATGGTACAGAGTAGAGAAGAACATTTTAATATGTAGGTAGGACCTACATGTACATGTACTTTTCTATGATGTGCTTGGCATAAAAATGTACATGTACATTTACATACATGCAGAGGGGTGTTAGTTCTAACATCATATTAACTCACAATTATCTATTAAAACATGTGTACACTACGCATGTACATAAATAAACACATTATGAATATAGCAATCATGTGGGCATTTGTGTATTTAATGTTAGAAGTTTACATGAAATTGTTAAGGCAGAGAAGATACAAAATGCAAATTGGATCTGTACACAAATATATGAAGTTATTATGTGGAGGCATAAACTTGTATGCAGATGTGTAAACAGATCTCTGATACATTTCAATTAAATGTATCTTGTGATGGAGATTATTCATTTATGTAAGCTTGTAAACCATACCTTCAATGAATAATTTCAATATAGACACGTACATAGTACGCACAGTATAGTTAATTTATTAATTCATTTATTTTAATTGCAATCTACAGGTTGGATTCCAAATTGTCGATTTTTCTATTAGATTTATAAACACATGTACAAAACTGTACATTGTATGGTTTGTTGATCATCTCACGAAGGCCTTCCTCTCCAACCATAACATGTTTGATAAACAACCCAAAGCTCAATCAATTAAATTAGCCCATTAAAAATAAGCAATGAGTGAAGGCTTCTGTTCCATTAGCCTAACTGTAAATTAACGCAGTGCCATCGAACACGCTCTGTAGCGCATGGATCGTTCATATCCTGTGTCTTTGTCATGGTGAAGATGATAATATCAAAATAGTGTAGTAGTGAGGGTTACTGCATGTCCCTCATTAGCATGTGCGGTATCATGGAGAGATAGAGGGAGAGGGGGAAGAGAGGGAGAGGGGGAAGAGAGAGAGAGAGAGAGAGAGAGGGGGGGCGGAGAGAGAGAGAGAGAGAGGGGGGGGGCGGAGAGAGAGAGAGAGAGAGAGGGGGGGCGGAGAGAGAGAGAGGGCGGAGAGAGAGGGGGAGAGAGACAGAAAGGGAGGAGAGAGACAGAGAGGGGAGAGAGAGAGGGAGTGAGAGAGCGAAAGAGCAAGAAAGTGAGAAAAAAGGCGAGAAAGAGAGATAGACGGAGAGAGGAAGAGAGACAGAGAGAGAGAGAGAGGGGATCACTTAATAAATGGTCTTTATAAACAGGTGGTTCTCTACAAGTGGTCTTTATACATGTAGCAGGGTTTACTAGTTTGATAACTGTTTATTACGATTTAAGGTGACAAAGTCTCTCTAAACATGTGATGTAGATGCATGTGAAGGGTCTAAAAGAGCTTTGAATAAAAAGAGAAAACAGCCCTGCTTCAATTTACGAAAATTTGAGAAAAAAGCGTTTTAAGAAAACAACCACGACAGAAAGAAAACCTACCCGTTACACAGAGAACCAACATTTACGCAAATGAAAATTGTGTACTTCACAAGTACACTGTACATGTATAAACATATACAAAGTATTTCCTAAACTAAAAGATTCACCTTTAGAGTCAGCCTGAGGTATTTACTTTACACCCATATATTGAATGCATTTAACTACATGTACATTCACAATGGACAGAGCATGCAAGCATTCATCGCAATCTCCTGACGCAAGAGAGTATGAAATATGATTCAATGGTTTCTAAATGTCAATTTTCCATGGTCAATAACCTTTTACCAAAGGCCAAATATGCAATCTGATATCATCTGATATGAAAAGGATGTAATCATGCATGCATCATCTGCAATAAGGAAGTATTATTATTTCTCAAAGGTTATAGATAAATCTCCTTCATGTT
>JAVYIG010013145.1:0-48966 GCA_035222895.1 Strongylocentrotus droebachiensis
AAGAAATTATGATTGTTCATTTCTAGATCTAGTAGGACCTGATGTGTGTTAATTTTGATGAATTGAACTTGGTTAAGAATTTTAGATGGTCGCACCTCGGCTTTGAACAGATTGATGGGTATGTGCCTGCCGCATGCCGTGCCTCTGCGACCCGACCGCAGCCGGTCGAAGCTAAGTAAGAGCTAAAAGTGTAGCCCTTTACCGAAAAGGCGAAAGCTTTTACAAGATGCACGGCCGCGGCCCTACGTGTTATCAGTGTCTGTTATATGGTATATTATAAAATGGCTCTAGTATTTTAAGCATCGTGATTGGTCAATACGCGTCACATGACATTGACAAATTTTTGATGCAAGCACGATTTTGCAGAAATGAGTGCAGAAAAAGCGCAGCAAAAAGTTATATTGCACGGCGCGTACGCGTGACCATGGAGATCCAGTGCGCGCGCGTACGTGTAGTACGCGCTCCCTCGAGTGCATTGCAATTATTGTAGGCTACGCGTAGCTAATATTGTACGCTCCATCATGATCCCCAGCGCAACGTA
This sequence comes from Strongylocentrotus droebachiensis, assembly GCA_035222895.1. Lineage (NCBI taxonomy): Eukaryota > Metazoa > Echinodermata > Echinoidea > Camarodonta > Strongylocentrotidae > Strongylocentrotus > Strongylocentrotus droebachiensis. The sequence continues at coordinate 542 of JAVYIG010013145.1, forward strand.
CGCGTAGCTTAGCTCTAGCTAGCTAGCTAGAGCGGTCAGCGGGGTATTATTAAAAAGCAAATTTTTATTTTACTTTTGCCTTGGATTTAGGCCTGTTTTGACTTTTGGATTTTATAATGAAGCCAGAAATTTCAGCTGTCTGATGTAGACTCGTCTCTAGACACCCTATGCATTTTATTTTTAATAAAACAATGAATCCTGTGGACTTTTTGGTAAGCCTGCAAGGTCTTAGACCCTCATTTTATTTCTAGAACCAACATAACTCTAAGTTAGATCTAGATCGAACTCTCGTATACTTAAGATCTAAACTTTTGTTTGTTGCTGTTTGTGTCGCTATTTTATAAAACAAATAACGCACTTGACCCTGTTGTGCGAAACGTAAATGCAGTGTTCGCTCGGTTTCTTCAGATGGTTCGCACTGTCAACTCGCCGCAAGCGGCTCGTTGCACAGAGCGGCACCAATCTAAAGAAACCTCGCGCGTACTGCATTCACCGCTATTGCACTCTGGGACGTGCGTTATTTGTATAATATTGAAGCCCTAAACAAATTGTGCTTCAAAATGATCAAGAAGTGCCTCAAAAAAGTAAAAATCTTTGAGTGACCAGTATACCATACTCCATAGATTCTAGATCTACTCGGACTCCTTTTCCCCAATAGACTGTAGCCGTAGTACTAGTAGTAGGTCGCTAGTTCAGAAGTCTATCCAGACTTTGACCCGGAACTCCAGCGTGGAGATAAAGTAGAGTCTCCGGTGAGCGGCATATTCCCGGTGGGCGCCCAGGGGTATAGATCGAAGAAAAAAGTATATGGAAATCAATAATATGCGATTGAAACCTACCGTGATTCCCCGGTAAGTTCTGCTTTGCCGAAAACGTCCGTAGCATAAGTACTTATCGGTACGGAGTATCAGTCAGCGTTGTCGGAAATCTACAACACCAGTCTTAACGCAGGGAAAAAATTAAGTTTTTCATTTCGGGGCTCCATTTCATATTTTGGGGGAAATTTTCGGGGGCTACTTTTTCAACTTTCGGGGGCTCTTTTTTCTGGGGCTACTTTTTCATTAATTCATAAAAGGATCAGAGGATAGGCCTACAGTTTGTTGAGATTTGTTTAGTAGGCTAAGGTTTCGGGCTTCCTACTTCATAATTGCCTATTAAAAAAGAAACCCCTTTTTCTAGTTCAATAACTAAGTTTTTCATGCTGATTTGATGCAAGAACTGTAACATAATAAGACCCTAGATTGTGATTATTTCTGGCCATGAATTTCGATAATCATTTTTCAAAGTAAAATTTTCACAAGAAAATCAGACAGTGGTTTAAAAAAAAAAAACATTAGTAATACTTTTACTAATTCTAAGCTCAGGTTTCGTACATCTATTCACGAAACTATATTGAAATCGCGGCAATAATGATGCAAACCAACAGATAGCAATTTCAAAGTGTCAAATCTCTTCGACTCGAGCTCAGCTAGCTCAGCTCAGCTCAGCTCAACTCACACACACTGCAGCGCACTGCACTGTATTGTATGTGTGTCAGTCACAGTGATTTTGTCTGATTTTCTTTACTTTGAAGAAATGATTATCAAAACTAGAAATTTAATTTGTCATAGGGACGAATTAGGTGGTCTGTTTTCAATTTTATGTTCATTGAAAAGTCAAAAAAGAAAAAAAAATGAAGAAAAAAAATTGTTGGAGACTTCCGGACTCAAACCAGGGATCTCGAGGTCCGAAGTCAAGTGCGTTACCGATATACCAAAACATTTCCCATAGCGATTACACGTAAACGAGAAATGGAATTCTCAAATCCCACGTTGCAAGTGAAATATGAGCATGATCTCGGCATCTGATCGAAAAATAAAGGGCACACTTGTGATAGCTTATTGTCTCAGCTACAACATAGTTAAAGCTCAGCGTAAACAAAGGTAAAACGACGGAGATATTGCTCGCGAAAGACGAGAATGTAGAATCCAGTTTTGAGAAAAAGTCATGTCCCATAGAGAATACACGCAAAATGTGAAAAATTGTCATGCCTCCTTTAATCGCACAAATACGCCATGATGCATTTGTCAAAATGAAATATCGTGATGACTGCATTTGTAGAGAATATTCTCAGGTAAAACATATCAAAATTTGAAAGAAAATTGATCAACATTTACAGAGATACAATCATTTTTTTAAAAATCTGCTGACGTCATAATATGAAAATTGAAATTTTGAGTTTGGAGGCCATTATGATGACGTCATGAGTTAATTGTGGGTCAAATGAGACATGAAATCATATCTCCAACTCATGCTTTTTCCAACCATGATATAAAAGTTGGGGTCAATTGACTATCTGAAGAGCTATTTTGATTTTTAAAATGGGATGTTTTTGATCAAATTTGCATTATATTGCCCATAGCAGCACGCGCAGATTTTGAACTTTGACGCGCGCTCACGGCCTTATGAAAGGTCAAGAGTGACTGAAATTAATGTAAATTGTCATTTACGGTAAGAGGAATCTAAATCATGTAAACAATTTGAATTTGACCTTTTCCGCCCGTTATGAGCGCGCGCGTAACGCGCGCGGTGACACGTACGGACGGAAAATTTTGAAATGCTTAAAATGACCTGATTCATACTCTCGTTTAATAGTTAAGTGATTTTGAGCATTTTAAAATTTTGACGCGCGCGTACGTGCGCGTCATGACCTTTATGTGACCTTTGATGACATGACTTGTTGACCCTTGACCTGAAGTATACTGTATGTGATATGAATATGAATGACCTTTGCTTATGCATCATGAAGATATGATGGATAACGTGATTTCACAAAATGGCGCCTGGATGACGTCACGATGACCTGATGACCTTGAAAAGGTTACTGTCACGTCTCATGACAATGACCTATGACTGTGTCAAAATTGAAAGAAATTAACACAACCGATCTTGAGTTAACCGATAAACAAAAAACGGGAAGAAATAAAAATAAATAATAATAATAATAAATAAAGAAAGAAAATTTGAACAAAAACAATAGGTGATCTGTCGAACGACAGACCACCTAATTACGTAAACATGGCAAGAATAATCGCAAAATAGGCTTTAATAATATACCTCTATTCATGGAAACTTTATAAAATTGCGGCAATTGTGATGAAAATTGATTGCATTTTCTGGATGTTTAGTGGTCTAAGTTCAGCTATATGATCTACCAAAACAAAATCGACCGCCAAAAACCCGACCCCTACGCTCCGTCTCGATCTCGCAACTGCGAAAATGTATGTGTTTTGGCGTACTTGTGTGCGACATGGTAAGCCGGGTAAGGTATGGAAAATGGTTCGAGCTTTTTACGACTGATTTTTTGTGTATACAATTTTACAAGGAGATTCAGCGCGCCGACCAAGAAATGCACACAATGAATACGAAGCTAGAAGAGAGCACGCAGCCGCTTGTAATTGTTATGGGGGCGATTTGGGATCATTTCCTTTTTTGATGTCGCCCCCGAAATCGGCTTTGGGCCTATTTCAGGGGCTGTTTATGGTGTTTCCCGGGCGAATCCGCCCTCCGCCCCCGTGTATTTTTTTGGCTGAACAGATAAACAATTTGGGTTACCCGTAGTAATTTAGTACATGCTTTGATTGTGACGCTGCGCATACATAGCTTTATGACGTAATGCGTGCCGGCCAATTCAAAGCATTTCGAAAAGTGGACAATGCTGACCACGCTGTGGGTCAGTTACGTTATTTGTGCCTTCTATTTAATGAGTAAGTATATGGACTCTATATTGAGAGTATTGTAGTATTCTGTGAGTATTTGCATAAAAATAGAATCGGCAGTTCCCGCGGATCGGCCGCACACCGGAGACACTACTCTATACCCCTACTAAAACATATCGAAAATCGATTATATCTTCATCAATTGTTCAAATAATGGTCATGAATTAAAAGTCGTTATGTTTTTTACCAGTTTCAAGTCAATTTCTCATCTTTTTTGGAGTATTTTTCCTAAAACAAAGACTTAATAACACTTTCTCACAGGAATCATGGCAAACTGGTGCACAATACAATTGCATACCGCATCGATGGTGGGTTGCGGGCGCTCGTTGTTGAGTTAGCGACTGATCTAAGCAATTCATCAATATGGTCGCTAACTTAATAAAATTCCAGCAAAGTATATTAGCTTTAGGTTTATAGGCATAGATCTAGGTCTAGTGTTAATATACTTAGGCCCTACATCATGTACATTTTAGGATAGCCTATAGAACTAACCCTTCAGCATACTGCTAATTGATAGGCTAAATATGCAATAATCATGGCATTCACATTTTAAAGGGACCTAGTAACATTGTTCAGATGAGAGAAAATGGAGCTAAGGTAGTGACTTCAATGCTAGATGTACAATTAAAGATATCCGAAAGTTGGAGTTAAAACAGACCATTATTAATGATAAAAATTGATCTGATCGATTGCCTAATTCTCCCAACTATATTATCACAATTTAATTACATATTAGTTGAATGTAAATTGTCACGAAGCAATGAATTGGCTCTATATAACATTCCAGACATTTAACATTTCATACAAAAATTATACATTTTTTCATTAACTTTTAACAATGTTACTGAGTCACTCTAAGATTGCATAGGGTTTCTAAGCTGCTGATGGCCAGATGGGCATATCAATTTGTTTACATCTAAAGTAACATGTATAGAATAAAAGAAAATTGAGCTGCACTGTATGACACGATCAATCATTTTGACACAATGTGTTCTTTTTAGCTTTAGTAATAGTCACATTTGTATAGCACATAATACTTATCCTATGTGTCTAAGCACTTAAGTTTAAAAAAATTGCATTCTGTCCATAACTTAAGAAAGGAAAAGAAAGATAACAGTTATATGACTTTGCCAACTGCAGGACCTGTAGAACTTTCCAAGATGTTTCAGCATTGGTGCTTCACTCTTTTCATCACTGCAGTTATACATGGACATGTTGCTGATGCTACAACAGGTATGATGATAAAAGTAATTCATGTAAAAATGCAATTGCAAATATGCACCGCACACAGGTTAAGTCACAATCAGTTAATGAACAAGACTTGTCGAGTTCATTATCTGGCTAATTGTGACTTTCAAAGTATATTTATGAAGATGACTTTTGCAAGTAAAGAAATGGAAGTATCTGATCAAGTTACCAACTACATAACCAGGTTTACCTATCGCTCTGCATGTAACACTATGAAATACAGTGTAATGCATGATCATTCATTTTGAAAGTGCAATTTTTGTTATTATTTTTCTGCACACTACATGTACACAGGCATGTGGTCTAAAACTCTAATTTTAGAAGTTTATTCAAATAATTAGCATTAGAATTTCCCATAAGCTCTAAAAACTACAAATACTGTAGTCCACTTATTTTCCTAGTGATCAGAATTGAGTACAACCTCTGCAGATTAAGATACTTCTGCTGAGAGCCAGGGCCCGTATTCAATTCAATACTTAAGTACAAAATTTAAGCTTTTTACTGTTACTTAGTATTTGGCTTAGATAAAATAATTTTGGTATTTAATTCAAACTTTTGGCTAAGTATTTTACTCTAAATTTCCCTACCAGACTTAAGCCAATTATTTGAAGGCCTGGATTGGCAGGCATGTGGTTTTCTTACGTAGTATTATAACCTGCGCACAATTATATCAGCGCGCATTTATTACAACGCATTAGTTGCGCATTACTTTTGATTGACCTTGTGATGTCACAATGCTTATCAGTAAGTATTTTACTTAGATTTTGTCTTACGTAAGTATAAGTCTAAAATGCGATTTGAATACGAGATAAGTAAATTTCTTAGCTTAGTCATTTACTTTGTAAATTGCTTACTTATGCTAAGTATCAGATTGAATACCTGCCCTGAAGAGCATTGACTCATCACTTACTACACTGAGGCAAGACTTCGAGTTGACATGGCCAATGTTTTCATTGTTCTCTTTAATAGGGTTTGAGGAAGAGCTGAAGCACCTGAAACCCCAAGCCAGTGCTTCGACACAAACCTCTGCAGCTCAGGAACTTACCAAGAGACTTCTCCCAACAAGATACCAACATTTCACAACCACTGTCAACCCTGCTATTGGTAGTGACGATCAACTTGATTCTTTTGAGGTAATTGAGTGAGCTCATGATGATGAAGATCAATTCTTATATGATATTATACAAATAGTGAATGGCCATGAGTGCAATGGTACAAGATTTTGCACGAGGTGAAAGATAAGAGACGGTCTATTCAACGAGGCGCAGCCGAGTTGAATGGAGCGTCTCATCTTTCACCGAATGCAAAATATTGTGCCATTGGACCATTGCACGAATAAAGACCATTCACTATTTGTTTTATACAACACCTCGGACGTTCACAAGATTTGCACAATTTTTTGTTTAAAGAACAGTTTTTCTAAGCCTAAATCTCAGCGATTAATTTTTTTAAATTTTATTATTTGATGAAATTGCCGATAGTGAGCGCGCACTATTTTTAATTAGGCAGCAAACCATGCGCGCACCATGGGCGTACCATGCTTTATGTTTATTGTTACGCGGAGTGCAATTTCTGTTGATCCATTCGCACCATTGCACGGTTACTTCACTTTGCTCACAATATACTTTGTACATCGTTAGTGATGTCAGAGTGCAATGGTGCGAAAGGATCAACTGGAGTTGAACGGCTGGAGAATGATGCCGTTCAATGGTACTTTTAGCGCATGTGATGTGATCAAGAATTGACCAATGAGGTTGCAAGAATCTTAGTAGGTGTTGTATGAAGTGAATTATCATTTGGGAAATAATGTCAAGAAATGATTTGTGATGCACCATCTCTCAAAGCTGAAACAAAGTGTCAGGGACACACTGCAATCAAAGGCTCCTCATTATTTTTCCCTTTCAGATCACGTGAAATGAAGTTATGCCTGCAGAATTTGAAGTTGAATATGCTGCTATATATTTATTTTTGATAACACAGGTACAAATGTGCATATGAATAAGCAAGTTTAAAATGACTTCCTGATTTTGATACTCGGGATAAGATATCTCTGTAATTTTTAGAATACTGGACATAGACAAAGACCCTGTATCTTGAATGAAGTGCCTTTTTACATATTCACAGACCTGATAATTACCCGATTTAAATTGGTTTCTTGATATTTTATTTTGTTGATTTGAAGAAAAAAAATTTACCCCAATTTTTTTGTTCTTCCAGATTTCACCCCTGTTTTCCTGATCTTCCCCTTATTTTCACAATATTTTCCCAATATTTCCCCAATTTTTTTACTCAAAGGGGGGGGGGGGGGGGGGGGGGGGGGGCGGGGGAGGGATGTTGTGAGTTGCCTTTTGTTCTTCTTCCCCAAATCCTTTTTTTCTTCTTTACTCAAGGGGGGGGGGGGGGGGGGGGGGCGGGTTTGAGGACCCCCCCCCTTTTTTTTATAGTGCTCACTGTCAACCCTGGAAAGTAGAAACTGAGACCACCTCAATTTGATGGAGAAGCAAGGTCTCAGTTGTAGAATATGTGAGAGATAGGATAAGACTGATGTTAGAGTAGAAACTGAGACCACCTCCATTTGATAGAGAAGCAAGGTCTCAGTTGTAGAATATGTGAGAGATAGGATAAGACTGATGTTAGAGTAGAAACTGAGACCACTTCCATTTGATAGAGAAGCAAGGTCTCAGTTGTAGAATATGTGAGAGATAGGATAAGACTGATGTTAGAGTAGAAACTGAGACCACCTCCATTTGATAGAGAAGCAAGGTCTCAGTTGTAGAATATGTGAGAGATAGGATAAGACTGATGTTAGAGTAGAAACTGAGACCACCTCCATTTGATAGAGAAGCAAGGTCTCAGTTGTAGAATATGTGAGAGATAGGATAAGACTGATGTTAGAGTAGAAACTGAGACCACCTCCATTTGATAGAGAAGCAAGGTCTCAGTTGTAGAATATGTGAGAGATAGGATAAGACTGATGTTAGAGTAGAAACTGAGACCACCTCCATTTGATAGAGAAGCAAGGTCTCAGTTGTAGAATATGTGAGAGATAGGATAAGACTGATGTTAGAGTAGAAACTGAGACCACCTCCATTTGATAGAGAAGCAAGGTCTTAGTTGTAGAATATGTGAGAGATAGGATAAGACTGATGTTAGAGTAGAAACTGAGACCACCTCCATTTGATAGAGAAGCAAGGTCTCAGTTGTAGAATATGTGAGAGATAGGATAAGACTGATGTTAGAGTAGAAACTGAGACCACCTCCATTTGATAGAGAAGCAAGGTTTCAGTTGTAGAATATGTGAGAGATAGGATAAGACTGATGTTAGAGTAGAAACTGAGACCATCTCCATTTGATGGGGAAGCAAGGTCTCAGTTGTAGAATATGTGAGAGATAGGATAAGACTGATGTTAGAGTAGAAACTGAGACCACTTGACTTCCATTTGATAGAGAAGCAAGGTCTTAGTTGTAGAATATGTGAGAGATAGGATAAGACTGATGTTAGAGTAGAAATTAAGACCATCTCCATTTGATGGGGAAGCAAGGTCTTAGTTGTAGAATATGTGAGAGATAGGATGAGACTGATGTTAGAGTAGAAATTAAGACCATCTCCATTTGATAGAGAAGCAAGGTATTAGTTGTAGAATATGTGAGAGATAGGATGAGACTGATGTTAGAGTAGAAACTGAGACCACTTGACTTCCATTTGATAGAGAAGCAAGGTCTTAGTTGTAGAATATGTGAGAGATAGGATAAGACTGATGTTAGAGTAGAAATTAAGACCATCTCCATTTGATAGAGAAGCAAGGTCTTAGTTGTAGAATATGTGAGAGATAGGATGAGACTGATGTTAGAGTAGAAACTGAGACCACTTGACTTCCATTTGATAGAGAAGCAAGGTCTTAGTTGTAGAATATGTGAGAGATAGGATAAGACTGATGTTAGAGTAGAAATTAAGACCATCTCCATTTGATGGGGAAGCAAGGTCTCAGTTGTAGAATATGTGAGAGATAGGATAAGACTGATGTTAGAGTAGAAATTAAGACCATCTCCATTTGATGGGGAAGCAAGGTCTCAGTTGTAGAATATGTGAGAGATAGGATAAGACTGATGTTAGAGTAGAAACTGAGACCACTTCCATTTGATAGAGAAGCAAGGTCTCAGTTGTAGAATATGTGAGAGATAGGATGAGACTGATGTTAGAGTAGAAACTGAGACCACTTCCATTTGATAGAGAAGCAAGGTCTCAGTTGTAGAATATGTGAGAGATAGGATGAGACTGATGTTAGAGTAGAAACTGAGACCACTTCCATTTGATAGAGAAGCAAGGTCTCAGTTGTAGAATATGTGAGAGATAGGATGAGACTGATGTTAGAGTAGAAACTGAGACCACCTCCATTTGATAGAGAAGCTAGGTCTCAGTTGTAGAATATGTGAGAGATAGGATAAGACTGATGTTAGAGTAGAAACTGAGACCACCTCCATTTGATAGAGAAGCAAGGTCTCAGTTGTAGAATATGTGAGAGATAGGATGAGACTGATGTTAGAGTAGAAACTGAGACCACCTTCATTTGATAGAGAAGCAAGGTCTCAGTTGTAGAATATGTGAGAGATAGGATGAGACTGATGTTAGAGTAGAAACTGAGACCACCTCCATTTGATGGGGAAGCAAGGTCTCAGTTGTAGAATATGTGAGAGATAGGATAAGACTGATGTTAGAGTAGAAACTGAGACCACCTCCATTTGATAGAGAAGCAAGGTCTTAGTTGTAGAATATGTGAGAGATAGGATAAGACTGATGTTAGAGTAGAAACTGAGACCACTTCCATTTGATAGAGAAGCAAGGTCTTAGTTGTAGAATATATGAGAGATAGGATGAGACTGATGTTAGAGTAGAAACTGAGACCACCTCCATTTGATGGGGAAGCAAGGTCTTAGTTGTAGAATATGTGAGAGATAGGATAAGACTGATGTTAGAGTAGAAATTAAGACCAACTCTTTTTGATAGAGAAGCATAGTCTCAGTTGTAGAATATGTGAGAGATAGGATAAGACTGATGTTAGAGTAGAAACTGAGACCACTTGACTTCCATTTGATAGAGAAGCAAGGTCTTAGTTGTAGAATATGTGAGAGATAGGATGAGACTGATGTTAGAGTAGAAACTGAGACCATCTCCATTTGATGGGGAAGCAAGGTCTTAGTTGTAGAATATGTGAGAGATAGGATGAGACTGATGTTAGAGTAGAAACTGAGACCACCTCCATTTGATGGGGAAGCAAGGTCTTAGTTGTAGAATATGTGAGAGATAGGATGAGACTGATGTTAGAGTAGAAACTGAGACCATCTCCATTTGATGGGGAAGCAAGGTCTTAGTTGTAGAATATGTGAGAGATAGGATGAGACTGATGTTAGAGTAGAAACTGAGACCACCTCCATTTGATGGGGAAGCAAGGTCTTAGTTGTAGAATATGTGAGAGATAGGATAAGACTGATGTTAGAGTAGAAACTGAGACCACTTCCATTTGATAGAGAAGCAAGGTCTCAGTTGTAGAATATGTGAGAGATAGGATGAGACTGATGTTAGAGTAGAAATTAAGACCACCTCATTTGATGGGGAAGCAAGGTCTCAGTTGTAGAATATGTGAGAGATAGGATAAGACTGATGTTAGAGTAGAAATTAAGACCACCTTCATTTGATGGGGAAGCAAGGTCTCAGTTGTAGAATATGTGAGAGATAGGATAAGACTGATGTTAGAGTAGAAATTAAGACCACCTTCATTTGATGGGGAAGCAAGGTCTCAGTTGTAGAATATGTGAGAGATAGGATAAGACTGATGTTAGAGTAGAAATTAAGACCACCTTCATTTGATGGGGAAGCAAGGTTTCAGTTGTAGAATATGTGACACATAGGATAAGACTGATGTTAGCCTATAATCTAGGCGGAGTGCCGAGCTTTTTTCTTTGCTGCTAGACTAACCCTAAGCAGACCGTCTGATACGGCGAGACTACGAACCGTGAGTCGCGAAGCGGCTCTAGGCGGAGTGTCGAGCTTTTTTCTTTGCTGCTAGACTAACAGCAAAGAAAAAAGCTCGGCACTCCGCCTAGATTATAGGCTAGACTGATGTGAGAGTAGAAACTAAGACCACTTCTATTTGATAGAGAAGCAAGGTCTCAGTTGTAGAATATGTGAGAGATGATAGATAGATAGACAGATAAATAAATGGTATTTATTGATTCATTTCCATGTATCGCAGTTACAAGTAACTGAATTGTGCATGAATAAAACATTGATGGTGAAGACAATTATACATTTCAAGAGATATCACAGTAAAAAGTAACTGAATTGCACATGAGTAAATTGCTGGAAAAAGCAAGTATACATTTCAAGATGTCACACTACAATCTACATAATTATGAAGAGCGTGTATATACTATATACCATTAATCTTATACAATATTTCAATTTAAAAATTTGAGTTAAAAAAGAAAGAGAGATAGGAAAGTAGGAGAGAGAGAAAGAAAGAGAGAGAGAGAGAGAGAGAAAGAGAGACAGAGAGAGAGAGAGGGGAGAAAGGGGACAGATGGACAGAGAGGGAAAACAATTATGTACATGCTGATAAAATACAAAGATACATTGCAAGACAAATATGAATATTATTAGGTGAACATTAGAGATATTAAAATATAAATATAGATATGCATCACATTCTTCATGTCATAAAAAATACATTGACAAACTTGGTAAAAAATCAGACCTCAAATTTATGAATTAATTATATACTAAGGAATATGAAATTGTAATTTGGCAATTCAATTTGTTTCAAAGTATATTAAATACAATCATAAAAAACTTTTGTTATACAAACGGATCAAATCTGGGATTGGGCTATTCTGCATACGTTTAGTTTTGCACCTGGGTTCAGGGATCTTGTTAGTTCTTCGCAGAGTTCTATTGTGTGCTCTTTGGGGTATAAATTGTTTGAACTGGTCTGTGCATGATAGAGTTTTTTTAAAGAAGGTAACACATAGGTCATTTCGACGACTTTCCAATGTTTGTAATTTCGATTTAGTAAGAGCGTTTGCGTAACTATGGTAATCCTTTCTAAAGATAATCCTCAATGCATGTTTTTGTAATCTTTCTATGCGTTGTTTTTGTGCACTAGTGAGGCCTCCGCTCCAAACTTGAATAGCATAATCAATAATTGGGCGAATATAGCCAATAAAAATAGTAATCAGATCTTCATGTGAAAGACCGAACTTCCCTAAAGAACGGAGCATATATAGTTTCGCATTCGCTCTTTTTTCAATATCTCTGACATGGGCTTCCCACTTCAAATCGTTTTGTATCGTGACACCAAGTAATTTCACCTGTGAAACAGTTGAAAGAACACAATTTTCGAGGATGATGGAAAACTGATTGAATGGTACTCTTGAAAAGCAAATGTCCATTTTGATACACTTCGCAGGATTCAATTGCATTTTATTAGTATCAGCCCACAAAGATAAACATTCTACAGCTTCTTGCATGTTTGAAATTTGGTTTGTTTTACGACACTCAACTAGGGTTAGATCATCGACATATTTAAACATATGTATGCTTTCAAAAGATTTGAAATCATTTATCATCACAAGAAAAATTAGGGGCCCAAGTTTCGTACCCTGGGGCACACCTGCATTTATTTGACACCATTCTGAGAGATCGCTGTGATAGCGAACTCTTTGTTTACGTTCAGAAAGAAAATCAGATATCCAGTAAACTACCGCTGGTCGTACACCGATTTCAATTAATTTTTTGATGGCAACTGTATGATCTATTCTATCAAACGCTTTTTGAAAATCTGTGAGAAGTATCGTTGATGACGTTTTTGGTACCTCAGCATTTAAAAAAACATAATGAAGAATATTAATCAAACAGTGTGAGGTCGATAAACATTTCTGTTTTCCAAACTGATAGGGGTCAATATGTTGGGCAATGTCCTGATACATCCACTTTGCGATGAAACCTTCAATGACTTTAGCAAAGTGATCTGTTAATGATATAGGTCTGAGTTTGTCAATACGTGCAGGATTCACCTTTGGGATCGGTACTACAATAGCACATTTCCATGAGGCCGGAACTTTTCCTTGACTAAAAGAAGCATTAATTATATAGGTTAAAGGTCCCGAGAGTTCAACAGAAAAGAGACGGATTAGGCGTGCTGAAATATTATCTGGGCCATTCGCCGTCGAGCATTTGATTTTAGAAAGAACTTTATTAACCTGCCAAGGATATACCTTGGGTAAACTTCTAGAAGGTAAGTATGCAGGTAAAGCTGCTAAATTTAGTGGTTGTAAATCAGAAGAGACAGATATGAGATGTTCGTTTATGGCATTCGCAATTTTATCTCTCTCACTAGGATCTACACCATCAACTGGGATATTGAGTGATTGACGACTTCCCTTTGTGAGAATGCGTATTTCTTGATACCATCGTGAAGGATTACTTTTCTTAAGTTTCTGAATACGTGACCTGTAATAAGAGATAGGATAAGACTGATGTTAGAGTAGAAATTAAGACCACCTTCATTTGATGGGGAAGCAAGGTCTCAGTTGTAGAATATGTGAGAGATAGGATAAGACTGATGTTAGAGTAGAAACTGAGACCACTTCCATTTAATGGGGAAGCAAGGTTTCAGTTGTAGAATATGTGAGAGATAGGATAAGACTGATGTTAGAGTAGAAATTAAGACCAACTCCATTTGATAGAGAAGCAAGGTCTCAGTTGTAGAATATGTGAGAGATAGGATAAGACTGATGTTAGAGTAGAAACTTAGACCACTTCCATTTGATAGAGAAGCAAGGTATTAGTTGTAGAATATGTGACAGATAGGATAAGACTGGTGTGAGAGTAGAAACTTAGACCACCTCCATTTGATAGAGAAGCAAGGTCTTAGTTGTAGAATATGTGAGGAGGGATAAGACTGATGTTAGAGTAGAAATTAAGACCACCTCTATTTGATAGAGAAGCAAGGTCTTAGTTGTAGAATATGTGAGAGATAGGATAAGACTGATGTTAGAGTAGAAACTTAGACCACCTCCATTTGATAGAGAAGCAAGGTCTTAGTTGTAGAATATGTGAGAGATAGGATAAGACTGATGTTAGAGTAGAAACTGAGACCACCTCCATTTGATAGAGAAGCAAGGTCTCAGTTGTAGAATATGTGAGAGATAGGATAAGACTGATGTTAGAGTAGAAATTAAGACCAACTCCATTTGATAGAGAAGCAAGGTCTCAGTTGTAGAATATGTGAGAGATAGGATAAGACTGATGTTAGAGTAGAAATTAAGACCAACTCCATTTGATAGAGAAGCAAGGTCTCAGTTGTAGAATATGTGAGAGATAGGATAAGACTGATGTTAGAGTAGAAACTGAGACCACCTCCATTTGATAGAGAAGCAAGGTCTCAGTTGTAGAATATGTGAGAGATAGGATAAGACTGATGTTAGAGTAGAAATTAAGACCACCTTCATTTGATGGGGAAGCAAGGTCTCAGTTGTAGAATATGTGAGAGATAGGATAAGTCTGATGTTAGAGTAGAAACTGAGACCACCTCCATTTGATAGAGAAGCAAAGTCTCAGTTGTAGAATATGTGAGAGATAGGATAAGACTGATGTTAGAGTAGAAATTAAGACCACCTTCATTTGATGGGGAAGCAAGGTCTCAGTTGTAGAATATGTGACACGTAGGATAAGACTGATGTGAGAGTAGAAACTGAGACCACCTCCATTTGATAGAGAAGCAAGGTCTCAGTTGCAGAATATGTGAGAGATAGGATAAGACTGATGTGAGAGGGGAAAAAAAACTTGTATTTTTTTTTAGTGCTCAATATTACCCCTGTATTTAGTTCAGATGTTATGAATTGTATATCACTAGTTAGAAAGTGTATTGCTTACATTAGTTGTTGCTAGGTCAGACAAACATGGCTTGCCCTACCTAACAAGGATGCGGAGCAAAGTATTACTCTACAGCAAAGCTCAGTGGGAGAAGTTTGCTGAGAGCATGGAAGCAGTCAGAGATGAGATTGAAGCTTAACTAGTAACTACCATATGCCTCTTTGAATGAACTATGGCTCATCTTTAAGACTGGCATTGAGAAGGGCATCAATGACTTCATTCCTCAAAAGCTGACTCCACTAAAAGCCAACTTACCATGGGTGACAAAAAGCATCAGACGGCTCATCAAGAAACGCGACAGACTGAGCAACAAGTGCAAACTCCTCCGGAAGAGAGAGGGCCTCATTCCATATGCTATGGAAGAGCAGCTCCATGATCTCAAAAGAACACTCCAATCCGCACTCAGGAAAGCTTACTGGAACTATTTCGAGTCAATTTTTACTTCTGTTGAAGATGATGACGAAGGTCCAGGGAAGTACAACTGCATTAAGAGATTCTGGTAATTCATCAAGCATAACAGAACTGACAGTGCTGGAATTGCGGGACTCAAATCTGACGGCCTGCTAATCAGTGAACCTGCTGCGAAAGCTGATGCCCTGAATAGACAGTTCAAGAAGGTTTTCACACAGGAAATTCCAATCCCTCCTCATCTGTTGCCAGATACTTCTGAACACTAGTTGATGCCCAACAAAATGATAACCATGAAGGGTATCGAGAGGATGCTTGAGAAACTCAAACCACATAAAGCGAAAGGACCTGATGGGATCACCCCACGCATCCTGAAGCAGCTATCCAGAGTCATCGCTCCCATCTTATGCAGCATCTACAGACTGTCGTATGACACCAGCGAGATACCAGATGACTGGCACAAAGCAAATGTGGTGCCTGTCTACAAGAAAGGCGACAAAACCGATCCAAGCAGCTATCGCCCAATCCCCCTTACATGCATCTGCTGCAAGATGATGGAGCACATCCTTGCAAGTAGCATCATGAGGCATGGCGATGAAAAGGACATCCTCCCCCCTTCCAACATGGGTTCCGACCAAAGAGATTCTGCGAGCAACAACTACTGGGATTCGTCAGTGACCTCCACAAGAACATGGAGCTGGGACTGCAAAACGATGTCCTTGTCATTGACTTCAGCAAAGCCGTTGACAAAGTCGGTCACCACAGACTACTGCACAAACTGGACTACTATGGAGTTAGAGGCAAAAGCAACAGGTGGATCATCAACTTTCTTCTCCATCGAACCCAGCAAGTCGCTCTAGAAGGCAATGCATCACCTGAGGTTGACGTCGACTCAGGAGTACCTCAAGGGTCTGTCCTTGGACCTTCTCTATTCCTGTACTACATCAACGACCTGCCAGACAAGCTCACCTCTCCAGTACGTCTCTTCCAAATTCCAAATTCATGACCCCATACCAAAACTTACCTTTAATCTTAACAGATTTCAGCAGATGGGACCACTGTTCAGGTCAACGGTACTACCGGAGTAGCTGCAGTATGGGGTGTTCAACATTACCTGGTCCATTACTGCAACTGTCACATATCATGGGATGGTGACCAACTTTACTTGCCTCCAGATGGGCAGTGGCCTGTGATACAACCCCCGTTAAAGGTTACCAGTCCAAACAGGTGAATATGAGACTTTGGTTTTGTCATTGAGCTGGGATACTGAGAAATAGAGTATATTATCAACTCTAATGAAGCAACCAAGTCTTGTCTTTGTGCATTATTCCAGTCAACTTGCTCACTCGCCTGACGTTAGTAATCAATTTAAGTATTCTTTCGCTTTACGTTCGTTGAACAAAAAAATTAAAAGGCTTGTAGAAATGATTTCTCGTTATAGATTAATCTAATCTTCTAACTTTGATTTATGAACCATGCTAGTGCGAAAAGAAAGAAAAAAAATATGGAAATATGTTCACTAACCCTGACCCTAAACCCAAGTCATCAACTTAAATTCATCATGGATCTATACCCTTTTATATATTTATATTGCATAGATTCCGTTACTACCAGAATGTTTGCACTGTGAGCTACACGTTTGCTTGGTGGGACTGGGAGCGTTGGGAGAGGCACATTGACTGGATGGCTCTGAGTGGTATCAACCTTCCACTGGCTTTTAACGGTCAGGAGGCTATCTGGCAGAAGGTCTACCTCAAGATGGGCCTGGAACAGCAGGATCTGGACAAACACTTTGGTGGACCAGCCTTCCTAGCATGGTATGTGTGTTTTGTTTGCAAGTATAGACAGATACAAAGAGATAGATTCTCTTTGTATTATGACCGTGTTCTCCTATCTTTGTCATGTCTTGCCCTGTTCTCGTCTCTGTTGGCATCCCCCTATTTTGTAGTTCCTTTTGTCGGTACGGACTTGTTGATTTAATTACTCATTATTCCTTAGTATCATTTTAGGTGTCCACACTTTTACAAGCATTGCTTTTTAGTTGACCCCTCTCTGTCCAATATGTATTCCTAAATTGTTGTCAATGTTTTGTTGGAAACATGAATAAATTGAAATTGTAGTTAGGCCAGTCTTGTTCTCGTGGGGTTTTGATGTGCCAGTCTTGATCTTGACCTCAAGACCTCCTGATAAAAGACTTTAATCAATCTGGCAGAAAGTCTATCTGAAATGGGCATGGAACAGGAGGACCTGCTCAAGCAATACTGGCGCGGTATTTGGACAGCTTAGACATTTTAGCACTGTAGATGACATTGACCCCTCGTGGGTTTATCAAAACTATCTTGGCCATAAAAATAAGCTGGAAGTCATGGAAAATTTAATGTGAAATGCTATTTATGGAGTGGGAAATTTTAAATTTAGTTGTATGTTTGTCAAAGGGGAATAACAAATATCTAGTTGGTTCTCCTACCTGCCTAGTTTCCAGCCAAAAAGAATACTTCTTCATGCTTTTTTTGTTAGTTTAGATTAGATACATCTGATATACAGTTTGTGGCTGACCCATACATTGTTTTGACCACTATAATAAATTATCCTACAAAAAAGTGAAAGATTGTGAAAACATGGATACGTCATCTAGTTTTCTCCATTACGATTGCATTGAGTTTTGACTACTGCCTTCTCTCTTGTAGTCCCTTGCAAAAAAAAATGTTTATTAACCTGTTTGAGACAAATTACTTTGCATTTAAAGCCCCACTGCACTACTTATAGCTACTTGCGCCCTCTATATAGCAAACAATGCCTTATCGGTGACCATTGGTCCCCCATGATCCTCTTTTTCTTATGTTAGTTGAGAGCTTATTTGATGAGATAACCATCTGTCAGTGACAAATGCTGCGAGGTCTAATCCCTCCCGGCCAAACTAGTGCGGTGGGGCTTTAACATACAATCATGGTTTTAATCTAAAGTTGCTCATTCTCCCCTAGGTTAATGTTTATTTTTTGTTTTTAAACCAGGGCCCGTATGGGTAACATTGATGGGTGGGGTGGACCCGTACCCCAATCATGGCACACCAATCGGCTGGCTCTCCAACATAAGATCTTGAAGAGAATGAGAGAGTTGGGAATGATACCTGTATTACCAGCCTTTGCAGGACATGTGCCAAAGTCCTTCTCCAAGTGAGTTCAATATCCTCTTCCTTTAATATTGTTCTTCTCATTCATTTATGTGACATAAGCACTGGGTCATCTAGAAAGTATCCAGCCTTACACTCCTTTCTATTTAGGAATTCAGTCAGAAATGTAACATTGTTAATTTAGTATATGTTATGTTTTGTTAGTGCTTTCAATTTAACCAAGAACGATCACAGCATTTGCTTAAAGGTAAAGACCGGTACTGGTAAAATTGCGGTTCAAGGGTTTTGGGTGCAAACTATCCATTCAATATTATTTAAATATTGCCTTCAGAGGTTTAGATGACAATACTTCATCCTAAATTCGCAAAAAAGCAGAAATATATGCCCAAATGTTCAATGTTGAAGTGCATTCGCGATATCTATCCAGGCCGGATCGATATGATAATTTACCAAATATATCAAGTAGTAGGCGGTTTCCCGGCAAAATTTGTATCATCATGTATTAGTCAAAACATATTCTTTCACATGATTGGTAATGAGAGCTTCCATTTCATTTTTTGAGAGGGGGGCATTTCCAAACTGGTCTATAACTCAATGCTGTTTTCACTGGTTGCAATGCCTATTTCAAATATATATATTTAAGGCATGTTTAGCAATGCCTATTGCCATGTGTATGTGTACTGTGTCCTTCAAATAAATGTAGATCATTAAGGCCTATTCATCATTCAGTTACTAGATTGAATTTAGTTTCCATTCCTCTCCTGTTGTCTAACATAGGTACACAAAAACAAATTTCATACTACTGTGCTCTGATTGTCATGATTCATGAAGTATTTTGTGTGTGTCTACAATCAAATTTACTGTGCATTGATGTCGGCTTAGGTAGTAATCCAGGGGAAAAAATACACAGGGGTTCGGGGCGAATTAGCCCCCGAAATGCCAAAAAGAGCCCCCGAAAGTCATAAAAGAGCCCCCCTAAATTGCATAGAGTTCAATGCAAAACAAAATAAAGAGTACTATTTTCATGCAAGCAAGCTTGAAAAGTAGCCCCAAGAATTTTAAAAGTATTTATTTCCCTGTAGTAATCAACTAGTTTGTCCAATTAACAAAGTAATTTGAGTGTCTTTTCTTTTTCTCTCCATCCCAGAGTCTTCCCTAATGCATCTATTTCCAATCTAGCAGACTGGGGACACTTTACTCCAGAGTACTGCTGGTATGTATGACAATCAGAATCCTAATGATGTCAGATAAGGCCATTAAAAAAAATATACATGTTTAGCGTCCCCACCCGCTTCCTTTTTGGGGGCCGCCTCCTTTTTTTTTTTTTTTTTTTTTTTTTTAAATAAAAAAAAAACCATGAAAAACACTGCTAAAATTATCTATTTCTGATTTGGATTTAAAAAAAAAAAATTAAATGCCGGCGGACATTTTGAGCGGCCATTTTGAAAAAAAAAAAAAAAAAAAGGGCCTCCTCCTTCCTATTTTTCAAAAAGGCAGGACGCTAAACATGTTTTTTTTTAATTTGGCCTAACTACCAGTATATACCACTAACCAATGGTGGTTCGAAAACATTTAACCTTGTCGAGGACATCAGTTACTGCAACAAAGGTCTCGTGTTCTCACTCATCTATGTGTTATTAAAAACAGAAAGTGAAGAGCATTACACTTCCAAACCCCTGCAGTGTAGTGCATTTGTGACGAAGCCTTAACGTTTCATTTATTGGCAATCCTTACAAATGTTTAGCAGTGCTGATGTCATGGAGACTTTTAAGAGAAGTTCAAATACATCTGTGTGTAATGCAAGTAGGGATGTGACTGTGAGATTAGTTTTTCAAATTGTTTTCCTCTCATCCAGCTGTTCATATCCTTTACCCCATTTCCATTTTCTTTTCATCACCTTCACCCAGTCCAATGACTCTTCTCTTCATTCTTCCATTTTTAATTAGGACATTTCTATGAATCATCCTCATTATATTTCATCTTAATTGGTTGACCTTTGACCCTTAGTTCTTCTACCTTGTTGATTCTTCCATTCTCTGTTCCTCTATTGGTTTATTTGCTCTTTCATTTGAATGTCTTTCAGTATATGTTGTAAAAGAATAGAAAGTGAGGTCTGCTGTGCAGGCCACTAAAGCAGAGCCCTACTGGACTTCTTCACTTCGACATCTTTTATTTAGAGTACTTTTGTTCAGCTACATATATATTTAGCTTCTTCGTTTCATTCATTTGGTGCTCTCAGAGCTGTTTTTTTTTACCTGATTTTGATACTTGTTTGATTGATCATGGGTTGATTCGGTATTTATTTTTAGTGTAGTATATTACTTTGCTAACTTCTTTAACAGGAATCTCTCATTTCTCTGGTCTAGCGCCCTGTATAATTTATTCAGAGCAATCGACAAGTACAATGTATCTTCATTATGTGACCTTTGTAAACCCTAACTTCTCTCTTTTGGGTCACTCTCATTTCTTTACCAGCACTGCACTTTTGGACCCACAGGACCCAATGTTCAAGCAAGTTGGGAAGGCATTCATTGATGCAGTAAGTTAACCCGTTGAATTTTGAGATAAAGAATACTAAAGCCTCGGTCACAAATGCCATTACGAACTGCTACGAACTCCGTACCAACGATTTTCAGACAATGGAAATTTGGAAAGACAATGAAAAAAAACGGAGATTCGTACAAACCTTTGTGACCATAGCTTTGGATAAAGTTGGTTGATGGAGATGTTTGATGGAGATTTTTCATGATATTCCATCAAAATATCGGGACACTTTTTGTGAGAGGAAAGATTTTGATTGTTGTGTCAAGGTAGAGGAGAAGAACCATGGTAGAACATTTCGCAGGAAACATGATTAGTCTGAAAGAGATGAAGGAAGAAAAGCAGAAGAAACAAAATGAAAAGGATCATATTCAAACATCTCATCCTGTTCATTTTGAAAACTTTACCTGTTTAGGATGACTTAGAACAAAAGCACATATAAATCAAATGTGTGTAGAGTAAGGTATTAATTTTTAGAGATAAATGTATTAATGGGTTTAATTTGCCACTGTAGTAGAGTAGCAGTTGGAAAAATTACCACTTTGATAAGTATATTGTAAGGTATTAATTTTTAGAGATAAATGTATTAATGGGTTTAATTTGCCACTGTAGTAGAGTAGCAGTTGGAAAAATTACCACTTTGATAAGTATATTGTGCATGTTATTAAAAGAATCACAAACGTGTAGAGCAAAAGAAAAGTCAAGAGTACAAAATACTGTCCTCCTACCTGTGTGTGTATTTATATATATATATATGTCGATGCCTCACCCTTGCATTTTTTCCTTTGCTTGATATAGATGTCTGAGGAGTTTAATGGCACTGATCATATCTACAACGCAGACACTTTCAATGAGAACCAGCCTAGATCAAAGTAACTATAACAAAATTTATCTTGCCTTTCAGTGAGAACATGCCTAATTCAGAGTAACCATACACAAAATTTCTCGCCTTGATTAAAGTTAGAATATGCCCAATTTAAGCCTATCTGCACTGGTTTGGTCAGGAGGGATTAGACCTCCCTTCATGGTCACTGACAAGTGGTTATCTCATCAAATCAGCTCTCAATTAGCATAAGAAAAAAGGGACCATGGGGGACCAACGGTCACCTCTTAGGCATTGTTTGCTATATAGAGGGCGCTAGTAGCTTAAGTAGTGCAGTGGGGCTTTAAAGTAACTATAACAAAAATTGTCTTGCTTTTTGAATATCTTGGCAGCCTCTCACCTAGGAAGTAGTTTTCCAATATTTCTTGAACCTGTCCTATGAAATGTACTCCAGGGGGTTGTTTCACAAACTTGTTATCAGTGACAAATGCCAGTTTTTGTTAAAAGCAACTGAAATCCTTGCTTCTGATTGGTTATCAGCTGATTTGTCACTGATTTTTGTCATTTTCCATTGAAAAAAGCTTTGTGAAACGGGCCCCTGGATGTCAGCGGACTTGTACCTCAGATTGTGTCTTGAGATGCTGCCCTCAAGAAGTGGGATGGAAGTGGTTGAGAGTAGTTTTTCTGGGTATAGAACAGTATGGCACTTTGGAGATAGCACTGTGCGTTATTTGGCTAATTTGTTTTATAGGTGGTTTACTATGTTATGTGACAAGGAGACTTAAGTTTGAATAGCATGATGTATTTTCTTATGTTCCTACTTGAATCTTCTGCCACTCGTCAGTGATTCAGCTTACCTGTCGGCTGCCAGCAGAGGGGTGTACCAGGGCATCATTGAGGGGGATCCCCAGGGGGTATGGCTCATGCAGGGCTGGCTATTCCAGAGAACGGATTTCTGGGGCCCCTCCCAGATCAAAGCTCTCCTGCATGGTGTTCCTATTGTGAGTATAAGTGCCTTCTCTATCAGACTCTAACTTAATAAATCTTCATCCGAAACAAGCTAGGTGGAAAGATAGTTGCTTCGAATTGTTTAACAGTCTATTGTTATGAAGTAGTCTAAGCTCTCGAGTATTATCACCAAACAGTGGTATTGTATTTCCAGTGCAGTCAGTTTCCAATGTGTCCTCCATTGGTTTGAAATTCAGATTGCTTTTCAATTCATTCTTTAAGCTAAATTGCTTCATGTTTTGAGATATAATATTAAATCTACATTGTCTCAACATCACTGCTCAGTTTCTTCAGTGTTTTGTAAACGTTGCTCTCATGTGGTATCCATTGGTGTAAGATTTTCCTTATTTTCTAAACTGGTTTTCAATCTTCCCTGTGTATAATATGCAATGTTATTGAACTCACTGGCCCAAATTCACAAAGGAGGTTTAAATTTAACCCAGGGATTAAATCTTCATTTACATAACCCATGGTCTAAAATTAGCGCAAAATAAGCGCAACTCAGTCAGAGGCCCAATATAAGACATGCGCAAGGCAAGGTATGCTTATTTTGCGCTAATTTTCAAACCATGGGTCATGTAAATGAGGACTGATTTAGACCATGGGTTAAGTTAAACCTCATTTATGAATTTGGGCCACTGAGTTTTCCCTCTGGTGTACAATTTCATATATTTACACATTCTTGTGTTCCATATATGTGACAGTGTTTCATCCATGATCGTTTAAATTCCAGGGTCGAATGATAGTCCTGGATCTGTTTGCGGAGGCCCGTCCCATCTACAATGCCACCCAGTCTTTCTACGGTCAGCCATTCATATGGTGCATGCTCCACAACTTTGGAGGAAACACTGGTCTCTATGGCAAGCTGGATGCTGTCAACAAGGTAGGGGAAACCTTAGGCATGTACAATCAAACCTGTATATAAAGAAGGCTCTAGGGAAACAGAAAGGCGATCATTACAGGCAGGTGGTCTTTATGTGCCGGTTCTTTTAGTACATGTTTCAACGAGAAATCTTTTTCAAGGGAAACAAAATGTGGTCTTTATTATACAGGTGGTCTTTCTGTAAAGGTGGTCACCATATCAGTCATCAAAAGAATGATGGCATTATGAAAAATGTATATATTGGTAGGTAGGGTATGACACTGATCAAGATCTAAGGAAAGATGTCTCTGTAAAGTCCTCCCTCAAATTAA
Source organism: Strongylocentrotus droebachiensis (assembly GCA_035222895.1). Taxonomy (NCBI): domain Eukaryota; kingdom Metazoa; phylum Echinodermata; class Echinoidea; order Camarodonta; family Strongylocentrotidae; genus Strongylocentrotus; species Strongylocentrotus droebachiensis. The sequence goes on from JAVYIG010013145.1 coordinate 24,583, forward strand.
ACACTTTTATGTATTGCATCAAAATGTGTAGCATGCCATGCATGTTTTTGACAATTTCAGGAGAAGAGTCCCTGGATGCTCGGATTACTTTGCAAGGTTGTAAGTCGGAGTTGAACAAAAAAGTGAAAGATCATGAAAACTTATTTTAGATTCTTGCCTCCAAAAGTCTTTTATGTGTTTAATGTTTTTAATTTATTAGAAATTGATAAATTGGAGAATATGTTCAACTGAGTCAATGAGTAAAAGAGTATTGATAGCTCTACTCATATTTACACACAGTGATATGTTGAGCAGAAGTGTGTTTTAAATTATGAGTCTACATGTATATTACATGTAGGCGCGGTGAGGAGGCGCGATAGCTCAGTCGGTAGAGCAGTGGTCTCGTAATCCGGTGACCCGGGTTCAAAACCAAGGCGATGCGCTAGTGCCCTTTGGTAAGGCGTTAATCCTCATTACCAGGTCCCTCAGAGAGGACCTAAAGCCGTGGGCCATCTGGTTGCTTACTTACAAGCATTTATGCTTTCTTAGCAGTCAGGTAAAATAACCACCACCATTCACATGTATATTGGCACATTATGGGTTAATCAGTGTTTCTTAATAATGATATCATAAACCATTCTCTTTCATTGCAGTTTCCCTTTGAGGCCAGACAGTTCAACAGCTCCACAATGATTGGCATGGGATTAACACCAGAGGGCATCCTTCAAAACTATGTCATGTACAGCTTCCTGAACGACATGACCTGGAGGTCAGAGAGCACTGATGTCTCAAAATGGTAAATAATAATAATATTCCGCTTTTATAAAGCGCTTAATACAATGTCTCTAAGCGCTTTACAGATATACTATTACCCCGGTCATTGGATTCAGTGCTTGCCCGCACACACTATGTGCACAATCTTCACTCCCTGGGGAGCATTCCAGCTAGGCGTTACTTGATGTTCAAAAACTGTTTGACCAACAATGACGGTCGCATCCTACCGGGTACCCATTTAACACCTGGGTCGAGAGTAGCAAGTGCAGATTGATCCCAAAGGATATTAGTCTTGTGTCAGGTTTCGAACCCTCGACCTTCGCATCGGCATACTCGACTGACTATACATGTCTCTGTATTAAAAATAGTAGTCATAACAACATGAACAAAGAAATAACATTTAAAACCAAGTCCATGACATAGTATGATATTAAAGACTATCGGTAGTGTGTTATTGTCAAGGTGCACAGGACAAATACAAGATATACAGTACATGCAAAATACAAAACACAAGAAACATTTAAACGTGTTTAAAAGAGAAAACAAAATTTGAAAGCCCTCAACGATTATAAGCAAGGTGATTCTTGCATACATTGCTACAAATTATTCCTTACTTGAAATAATTACAGTTGTGCTGTAATATTGTTGTATAGTACTGTACTTCTAATTACTTATTGATTTTATTTTTTTGCCTCGTAACAGTAGTAACAGATAAAAAGAGATTATAGTCATAGCAGAATACCCTAAATGTATACAAGGTACATATATGACCCCGGGCATTCATCTCTTTGAATCTTTGGGAAATTAAATTGAGGGAATCTGGTGATTAAATGTAGTTTTAACATACATGTTACATATCAGTATTTAAACTTACTCCTTTTCTTATTCATGGGAATTTGTAGATTTTCTGAAGAAGAACCACGATTCACTGTACTTTAATTTTTACTTCAACATATAGTTTTAAATTCCTGTATGTGATAATTGATATAATTTAATAAATTGATTAATTATTAAATTTGACTACTTGTCAAGTTGTCTCTTTGGAGCCAGAAAGGTGTTAAGTAATATATTTGATATAATACAGGATTAATGCCCTTCTGGCTGTAAACATACAGAATTGTCTCTTTCAATGCTTTGAAGCTCACTGAACATCACCTCATAGAACGTGATATAACCTGTACCCACTTGTCTCCCTCCATCCTGTAGGATTGAGGAGTATTCCGGCAGACGCTACTCCCCAGAGTCTGGGCACAGTGAGGAGGCAGCAAAGGCCTGGGCTATCCTACAAGCTACCGTCTATAACAACACAGGCATTGATAAAGATCATCAGTATGCTGTACCTGTTAGGAGACCTTCAAATAAAATGAAGTCTGTGGTGAGTTGTCCAAATTTTTCTGTTAATTTTTTTAAAACTTATTTTCCTTGGGTCACATAGACTGTCAGTGAAAATTTTCCCTATTTTGGGTTTAAGAGTCAAACAGCAGTTATGGGGATCACATGAAAATTTATTCCAAGAAACAAAACTTTTTATTTAGTTGCAGAAGGCTTCGTGAGGGGCACATGAAAGGCTGTATAATAAATACTACAACAAATATTAAAAATGTATATAAAAATATGGAAGCAAACATATATCTAGGAGTAATGTATCTAATGTGATTTAGTCACGACTCAAAATGTTAGGTTTTCCTTTGATGAATCATTCTTTTTTTGTTATACAGTACTGTAAAACCTGAAATAGTAGAACTGTATTGTCTGCCATTTTGATAATGAATTATTTTGCAGGCTGAAACAATGTGAATTCTCTGCTCTTTCGGATAATTCACAAAAGTTTCATTCATGCATAAGTCTTTGGTCTTAAAGTAGTAATGCCTCCATACTAACTCTCAGTCTCACACCAATATGTAATATTGTTATTGCTGTAGATTTGGTATGATTACACTGAAGTAGCTAAGGCATGGGGTTTCCTACTCCAAGCATCTGAGACGTTAGGAACAAGTTCATTGTTCAGGTGAGAACTGAGAGCCAGAATCAAAACAAAGATGAAGAATATGGGATTAATTTGATTCACAATGTTTAATGTATTGGACCTCTGAACTGTGATGATGACAAGTAAACTGATTTTCAGAAGAACAAACAAGATCATGTGTAATTGCAGAAAAATAACTTGTCTTGTAACTTTCAAAAGATCCCTTAACCCTATGTTAACTGGGGGGGGGGGGGGGGGGGGGGGGGGGGGGGTCAATTTGACCCCCCCCTGTGGTAATTTTGCGACTTCTCCGAAACCGCAGCAGATATAAAATTTTCCTTTCATTACTTTTTTCTTTCGAGTCTTACGCATCTTTTAAAACAATTTTTTCAAAAATCGGACGTATAGTTACAAAGTCACGTGACCTGTTGTCTTTGCATGTCAGCCCGAAAATCGCTCATTTTTGTGATTTGTGTACAAAACATATGGAAATATCATTTTTCCTAAAAAGAGATAAAACATTGGTTATTTAGTCTTGTTTAAAGTTTAGGTGTTTGTTTTGGGGTCAAAATAGTTGATTTGTAGTTAGAAATGAAATAAAACAACAAAAACAATAAAACACATAAGTTAAAAAAACAATGAAATACATAAGAAATGATCAAAACAAGAGATAACATAAGGAATAACCTGGCTCTTCCAGTTTTTTATGTTGTATTATTATTCTAAATGGTCTAACAAAGATATGTAGTGAAAAAGAATGTTTAAATATGAATATTATATGATTTATGAGTAAAAATGTGAATTTTATGACCTTATTTGCATAAATTACCATAAATATGCAAATGAGTGAATTTTTCAAAAAATTGAAATTACCATAGTATTCTATACACTTCACTCGACATGCATGCAAATTTTTGCGGTGATCGGTTGTGAAACGACCGAGATCTTAGGGGGGGGGGGTAAAAACCCGGTCTGAAATAGCCCAGTTAAAATAGGGTTAAAGCATATTCCCTCATTAATATAATGTGATGTACCTATTTTAAGAGTATGTATTTCATGTTTCTCTTCAAATTCTGTGATTTTTGTAAGCGCTATACTTTGCGGTTTTAGCCCTCCTTGATCATCAATATTATTATTGATTCAATAGTGTTTACTCCATTGTCTCATTCAATCTATTGTGGCTTTTAGCCCCTCGTATGTTCAAGCCTAACATTTTTCACTTCAGTAGCGGTCAATTGTTGATTGACATCCGAATATTCATTACAAAATTGTACTCCCAAAATATATTTCAATAACTCCAGTATTCCCCCAAAGTTGAAAATCGCTTCTGAGCAGGTACAGTCTTTATTTTATCCCCCAGTAAAATGTTGTGTAACGTGACACCATTTCAAATGTCTTTGTTGTAGATATGATCTGGTGGATGTGACAAGAAATGTTCTACAGGACCTTGCTTTTGACTTCTATGAACAAATGATGGCGTCTTTCCATGCCCAGAACATCACAGCTATCAGGTAAGACATTAATCTCTATTTAAAGGTATTACAAAGTTTTGGTATGGGGTCATGAATTTGGTTCAAATTAACATATTGGAAGCATGCGTTCCTACAATATACATTGATCGTTGTCGCGGTTGAAATCGAGTCTAAAGTTATGAAATTATGAATAATAAACTCTTTATGTTGTATAGCTCCCTCTCAAGGTCAAGATATTAATTTAGCTATGAAACAATGTTTCTTGACTAAAATCGACCGATTAGCTATTCCCGTTTGGAATTATATATCCCAACTACATATTCTAAGATGTTCATGGTCGCAGCTACCATTGTACGGCCATAGGCGCTATTTGATATTTATCAAAATTTACCGGGAGCACCGGTAAATTTTTATATTCAATTTTTCTCGAAATCAGAAGTGTTTTAGGGGCTAATTTTTTTAGTGCTTATAATACATCCACAGGGGCATCCAAATATATCAAAATTGTAAAGATTCACTATCCACCCAATTTTCAAAATTTCCCAAAACTTTGTATTACCTTTAAAGAGGTATTATGAATATACTTTATCAAACAAAAGCTAAGTGATATTTTGGTCCGGTGCTCTTTAGAGCGAAAGCAAAAAACATTAGACAATATTCATGCCTGGTTTTTATTTTGAGAAGAAAGACTTCATCTTCATGGGTAAATTCTGTTAGTATACATGTAATTTCACAATAGTGTAAAAGAAATTACAATAATCATCCTTGCATAGAAATTATAACTTCAATTTGATACAAATTGAAGCTTTAATCTTTCTCAATATAACCATATGCAGACTTCATATTTATAACTGAAATTTGTGGTACAGGGATGTTTTGTGAACAAGTGGAAATGGTAGGGTAAGTTTCTGAATCAGTTTTTGTTAACATTTGTTAAAATACTCCTGTTCTTTTTATCCATCTTCTTTTCCTATAGAGGCAATGGCACTCTATTATGCAACCTGATTCTTGACATGGATAGCATCACTTCCTCTCATCAAGACTGGTTGCTAGGTACATGGCTGGAGGATGCAAAGTCCCTAGCAACCAATCATATAGTAAGTCCCAGTATAGGATGGCAGTTAGATACATATCTATGCATGTAAATGCTATCAAAGTCCAAAGCTTGTAGCATGGAGGCTTGTATGTTGCAAGATATTGCCTTACAAAGTGATCTAAACGTTATTTAAAGCCTGTCTGTACTAATTTGGCCACGAGGGATTAGACTACCCAGCTTGGTCAATGACAGGTGGTTATCTCATCAACTCAGCTCTCAATTAACATAAGAAAAAGAGGATCATGGAGGACCAACGGGACCGCTTAGGCATTGTTTTCTATATAGAGGGAGCAAGTAGCTAAAAGTAGTACAGTGGGGCTTTAAAGTTAACACCACTGATCATACCATATTTATGAAATTCTTTTTGTTTTTCTCCTTTCCTATTGTTTTCTTTATCAGGAAGAATCACTGTATGAATACAATGCAAGGAATCAAATCACTGTCTGGGGACCCAAAGGAGAAGTAAGTACCACTTGCTCATTCTTGATCATATAAATTATAAAAACCGGGCCCCGTATTAAAAAGAGTTGCGATTGATCCAATCAATCGCAAATCCTCCAATCAATCGCAAGTTTGCAGTCTCCTATCTCTTATGTACATAGTTGCGATTGATATCAACTCTTTGTAAGACGGGGGCCCATCATTGCCGGGAAATTGAGCAAAAGTATTGAATTTTGTATATTTTACAAAACAAATGAAAATATGTTTTAATCAATAATTGAAAACATAAATTCTTTAAACAATATTCAAAAGATGAATATAAAATATGTTTTAAACCCTCATCAACTTGAATTTGCTGAATAAACAATATTGTGATGTCATCATGGTACTTCTGTTTTATTTGTTTGAAGAGAAAATTGGTCAATTTACAAAATAATACCATTTTCTTCTGCTAACAAATATTCTTCAAACTCTTGTAATGATAAAAAGAGCATATATGATATTAAAAGGGGAAAAGCAAAAAAGCAGTGTAGGAAACGGTGCTCATGAACTGAGATGTCAATGTAAACTATTAATTTTGTCATTAAGATTTATTTGATTAGTTGTAGTATGCAGTGCTCTCTTGTAGTTCATTCAGTCACATGTCTTGTTTTGTTTACCCTTTTACAGCATCTAGACTATGCAAATAAGCAGTGGGGAGGATTACTTCGAACGTAAGTATCAGTTATTGCTCCATACCTCTTTACACAATTATACATCTTCATTCAACTAAGTATGTAATTCTTCATCACTAAAGACTCTTTCTACATCACTGCAGAATGTGTTTTGTCCGATTCATTTTTGTTCTTAAATAAATAAATTAAATAAATGAAAATCATTTCTTCGTTTACCTTTTCATTGTTTTTGTTGTACCTGCATGATATGTCCATCTACTACATTGTATGTCTCTGTTTTAGGGAGAAAATGATATAGATGAGAACTGAGAGAAATAATAGCTCTTAGAGGCTCTAAAATACTTCAAAAAATAAGATCTTGGGTAGAAATAAAAACAAAGGTACATAGAAATTGGCCTAACAAAATGTTTTTTTCATTGCTGAAAATCCAAAGTAGAGCTAGCAACACAATATCTTCTTTCTCTTTTATTAAAAGATAAAGTTGAGTTCTGGTCATGCAATTGCATTGTGAAAGAAAAGGTGTGGAACCGATCAGAAAAGGTTGATCATCTAGCATATAAGTATTGGTGTGTACTGCAAGGTCCTGGAATCATCAAAATTATAAGAAATTTGGCCCAGTCTTGGTAAATTTGTTACAAGTACTGTACACATAAATATGTATATGGGACTACACAAACATGTGGCATACAAATCGTGCTGTTACATGCCATGTTTAGAATATTAAGGCATTTGAAGAGCCATGCTTTTCATGGAACATTTGTTATCTAATGTTCTTCCACACTTGCATAATAACAATGATAACGCTCACAAATTATTTTCCACCTCTTCCTAGAACTCGATCTTCTCTTTAATACTCATGTTTATTTAAGATGTTATCATAGTTGATGGCAGCTCTATGTGCAGTTCTTGGTTGGATTCATAGAACTTTAAGTATTTAATGATCAAGACAACTTTAGATGAGATATTTACGCACATCTTGTGATACAAAAATTGGCACAATATTGTCCTTGTCAATAACTTTTAGTACTGTACCTACATAAAGTGGACTAGATCCATTTTGAGAATGACTTATTTCAGTAATTGTGTATATATTATTTTTTGTATTTTAGGTATTATTATAATCGATGGCAACTGTTTGTGCAGTTCTTGGATGGATGCATAGAACTCCATGTACCTTATGACCAAAGCAAGTTCAATATGAGATCTTTTATCATGGAAACTGAATGGACTTACAGCACAGAGAAATTTCCCACTGAACCTGTTGGTAAGTACATTGTGCAGTCATATAACAGCTTGAAAACTCACTTCTACATTTTGCGTATGGTTGTTTTTAGTAATAATGATAAACATGGATAATTTACATGATGTAAAACATCTACAAGTACTAGAAAATCAGGTGGTCTGAATCTGGAATGCTGGAAAATAAAATTGAATGAAATCCATAATCAGAGGTTGTGACAAGCTCATGCAGGTAAGGAAAAACATGATTTGTTTTCATTATTTTTAGCTGCAAACAAAGAACAAGCCATTTGTATGATAAATGTGCAAGTGGTCTATGTAATGAGTTGCATCTAATCAACCAGAGAGGCAAAGATACTAGACACGTTTTTCCTATTCTATTTGTTCTTTTATTAAGATGGTTTTTGTGTGTGGGAGGAGGGGGATGAGGTCTTATTGACCCTACAGAAGCCCTGCCTCCTTGGAATTAATCTGTACAGCATTTTCTCTTTCTTTTCTCTCTCTCTCTCCTCTCTTTCCCTCTCCTCACCCCTCTTTCTATACCTCTCTCTCTCCCTATCTCTCTTCTCTCTCTTTCTATCTTCATCTCTCTCTCTCTTCCTCACTCCATCTCTCTTCCTTCTCTCTCCCTCACTTCCCTTCAATATCTCCCCTCCTCTCTCTTCCCTCTCCCCTCTCTCTCTCTCTTTCTACCCTCCCCTTTCCTGTCCCTTCTTTCTCTCTCGCCATTCTCTCTCTCTCTCTCTCTCTCTCTCTCTCTCTCTCTCTCGTCATTTCTCTTCTTTTCAATTTCCTCGTCATATCTCGCCTTGGTCTAGCTACATGTAGCCAGCCGTTGTATATTGTATTGTAACCATATTTTCATGTGTGTAAAACAACATGTTTTTCTTAAGTGTATATATTTTGGTTCAATTTTGTTTACACTATTCAATTTCATTGTAAATCAACCATTATGAGTTCCTGAACTTTACGTGTTGATGTTTTTTAACCGAATAAATAAAATAAATAAATAAATATTTAATAATCATACAATTACTGTTCATGCGCAGGAGATACCGTGTCCATATCCAGAGCCCTCTACAGCAAGTATGAGCCGTACATCAGGAGGCAAGAACATCTGGGAGGGCTAAGAAGAGGATAGAAGAGGGAAGAAAGCAGAGTGCAAGACAAGAAAGGTTACCATACTCCTACATGTATGTACAGTGATGTGTGAGAGAGAGAGAGAGAGAGGACCCGAGTACTACCTCGCTGATCAAAGAGGGCAATATTGGTATATGTATGCTTCTTTAGGAAGCTTTTTTTCTGATTCTTGTCAAAATTTGCCTCTGCCCAAGTTGCAATTGATGGGATGGCCAACCCATATTTTGGTTACATGATTTCCAATCCAGGTGATTTCACTCACGCATACCGTACTTAAAGCAACTCCTCAACACCATTCATCCCAAACATGGGCAAAGACAATTTTACATGCTTTTAAGAAAATGGCTAGTGTTTATTCATCCATGATTGTATTGAGGTGAGCAGCCTATCCAAGTACATATTATCAACTACATGTATCATGCCATCATGTTTTACAGAAAGATCACTTTGTCTTTAAGATAGTGGGACTGGAATATTTATTTCCTTTTTACTGAATCACACTAAAAACTTGGCTTCCAAATCTTCTTTTCTTACTGTGGGTTAATGTAATAAAAGAAATTATAGGCAAGCATTTTAGATGTTCATAGTACTATTAATACCTTTACTAAATTACAAAGGATACAGTATTAGCACAGAATTAGATGAATACGAGGCTTATTGCATGTATTAAAGTACATGTAGCCGCAAGTGAGTGAGTGGGAGAGAGAGAGAGAGGCGAAGGACTTTGAAATAGTCGGGTGACAGGCTGAAATTTTAAAAGTCATTATACATGTAGTTTGATCAGGAAAGAAGTCTAGTTATTATTTATATTTTGTATATGTTTTTTTTGCTAGAAAACTCAGTATTTCTCAAATGAAATGAATGTTTTGTAGAAAGAAAGAATTTATGTGTTCATTCAACATTTTTTTGTTGTTGCCTATGTTGCCATTCAACTCCAGGATATTAAAACACTGTGCAAAGTATTTACAGGTTCAAATGTGTAAACAATTTAAAGATTGTATAGTAGTGTTTATGTAAGATACCATTACCAGTATTTATTATTCTGAAACTACTTTATTTTTTATAATGGTTAGATAATATTTTTATTTTGTATTTAATTAGGCACTCTGTTGAAACACTAAACATTTTTTGGGATGTACCAAAGGGTTTAAAAAACTCATACAGGGCTGCATCCCTGATTGAAATATTTAGAAAATAGAACAAATATTACAAGATATACATAAGTATGGTAAAGCCTAAGTCACACTAGAGATATACTTCTACTTCTACTTCTATGGTAATACTCATCAACGCCTGTTCAGCATCTAGATGAGGGTAAAGCATAGAGTTGTTATATACAGCTCTATGCCGCACAGTTCCTGAAAAGGGGAACTTAATTGTTTCAAGAGCCACCTTGAACTGCTCCAAAGAAGGCAGTTCGACGATGATTTGAGGTTGCTCGTCCCATTCCTTAAGTGTCCTGGGGTAATAACTAAATTTGTAAGCGTCTATTGAAGAGCCTAGTCTCATATATCGTTGTTGTTGACTCCTCCTTGTAGTTCATTCCCTCGGTTTGATGTAATCCGGTATTGGTATCGCAATTTTGTTGTTTGCTATCTTGTAGAACATGGACAATCGTGCCCGTTTTCTTCTTTCTTCAAGAGTTGGGAGATTAAGTTGTTCTCACATGGATGTTACACTGGCATCACGCTGGTAATTTCCACAAATGAAACGAAGTGCACGTCTTTGGATCTTCTCTAGTTGGTCTATCTGTTTCTGCTTGTTGGGGTCCCATACTACCGAAGCATACTCTAGCTGGGACCGTACGAGAGAGATGTATGCCAGTTTTTTCACTTCTGTTGGACATTGTCTTCCGAGATTTCTCTGAATGAATCCCAGGGTCCTTGAGGCCTTGTTTGTGATCCCATCTAGATGCGATTTACAACTTAGACGCTCATGTAGCTCGATTCCAAGATATGCTTTGCTGGCCACACTTAGAAGATCATCTCCCCTCATAGTATAAGTGTGCATTATGGGATGCCTCTTTCTGTGAATTCGCATTGAGTAGCATTTCTTGGCGTTGAATTGCATTTGCCAACGATCAGCCCACTCCAAGAGTCTGTCCATATCTGATTGAAGTTTTACCGTGTCATCTAGCTACAGATGCTATTCTCCGCATCAAAAGGCAATCGTCCGCAAATAATTTGATGGTAGAATCGACCTTGTCACAAATGTCATTTATGAATGAGAGGAACATCAGAGGACCTAGAACTGTACCCTGAGGCACTACTGATGTGACATGATCCGACGTTGAAGCCTCTTCATCAACAACCACTCGTTGAGTCCTGGTAGTCAACCAAATTGATATCCAGCTTAGGGTCACATCACAAATTCCGTAGTATTTCAGCTTACTTACGGTAAAAGCCGTTGATTAGCAACCTTGTTGAAGGCCTTGGAGAAGTCCAAAATCATTACGTCTGTTTGATGGTTGTTATCTAAAGATCTGGATAGTTCTTCCACCATAGTGATGAGTTGGGATTCGGTAGAATGCTTCTTGCGGAAACCATGTATGGTTGTTTTCTCCTGCCACCCTTGTTTTTTCCTCACCTTCTTTGCTGATCTTGTTCTTATGATATACCTGTACAATATGTATTCCTTTATTGTGACCATTCTGTCATGATTTTGTGTTTAGAGGGCAACTGCTGCTTAATAAGGCTATAGGCATGCACATACTGTTATTTGACACCTTCAGCAGAGCCTAGCTCTGTCAGTCTCTGACTGTGTCAAATAAGGATTTTATTTACCAGCTCTAATGAGATAATCGTCGGCAGCGGATGAGAAGGAACCGGTCAAGCTCACCTAAATGGCAAGCAGGTTGATAGCACTGCATGGCCCTCTTGTCTTCGGCGAGCCAGCTTTTCACGGCTCACAGTGAGTCTTGCGCCTTCCACATGCACATCCACCCCGATATGGACGTTGGAGTACTCCATGCTTTTGCTTTGGATCTGGGTCATCGGTCCAGCAACTCAAAAGCTTTGATCCACATTCGCATGCCAGTGTGAAGCACTTCACTGAAATTTAAAACTCACTTTAAAGTCTTTAATAGTATGATCAGGAAGTTTAAAATGCTTGGCAACTGAAAGGCCAAGGTCATTCAGACATAATCGACTTGTGGTACACCGAGAGTTTTATTTCTCGAAGCTATGCTATGAAAGATTTTCACCCAATATCTCCTTTTCTTAGTGTCATCACAACTGCATTTGCGACTCAATACACTTCAATAGTATGACCAGCAAGATTGAAATGCTAGGCATTTGCCATTTGGTAGATAATTCAAATTCCCCAGCAGAGGGAAAAGGGGCTCCTTGGCTCGGCTTGTGCTCTGTTTGCACATATCGTCACTGATTTTTCGAACCGGCATATGTTTCCCTGCATCACTAAAAACAAGAAGTTTCCGAGATAATCATGTTTAAAGACAGCTGCCCATTTAAAATCCTAATTTGAACACCGTAATTTTATTCAATCAACATGGAATTACATATGTGAATATTTTCATTCATATACACCCAATATTACAGAAAGAATTTTCATGGTCAAATTTGTGTGCCGGTTCGTAAAACTACTCGTTTTGCGTATTTTGCATAAAACGTATAGTTAAGAAATAAATTTTAACAAACCTTGGAAAAATTAAAGCAATTGTGTATATATATATATATATATAAATATATGATTTCAATTGTTACGATTCAAATTAAAGGAATACAAATTCCAATTAACAGGTGAAATATCTGCTGTGCCATTAACTGACCAAGAGCAGCTAACATGATGTTGTCAGAGTCTGATTCAACCTCTTCTTCCTGCGTATCTATCTCCATCAGTTCTGTTTCGCTATCCATTTCCTCACCAGGTTCAAGAACTTTAACACAGAGAGCAACAGAAATTTAAAGGCAGTTTAGAAATGAATGTCACAGATGCAATATTCCTCATCAGTCTTGGTTTATTCATTAGGATGGTTCATTGAATTTAATAAATCTTGCTTTGGTCTAAATTACTGAATATGAGGTAGGAGCCACAAAGGGAAATCAACAAAATGTGTTGAAATTGTCGTACCACATACATCATGATTCAACAAACTTGGAAAGTGTAGTCAAAGTTAATGCATGAATTGCACATCCTCGTCTAATTTCTCTGAGCTGCACTGTACATTAACTAAAGGTAATGCAAAATAACTTTCCATAATTTTAAAGTCCAACTTAGAGATAAGTTCAACTTAGGATCTTTGTGAAACACCTCCTGGTTGTTTATGTCGGACTGAAAGTAGAACTCCATACAAATAAAGGTCCCATTCAACATGGAAACATAGAAATAACAAATAGTGCACCGAACAATAGTGAATTGCATTAATTCAACCCAGTGTGTAATTGTAGCCTATCAACGTAATCCCATTAAAAAAAAAAACATATCCACTATAAATCTATTTCACACACAAGTGAAACAAGTACCCAACTGCAAATTATGAAATGTACTCAGTTTTGTAAACATTCTTTTAAGAGAAACATCGGGGTGATGTGTATTAACGAGAAGAAAAATGTATTACTAACCATGCTGAGCTAATGGGATGTCCTTCATATCCATGGCGTGTTCAGGCTCCGACAGTTCCAAAATCTTTCCCCGCCGCCACCTGCTGCCCCATTTCATTTTAACAACTGTGCCTTTCCTTGGTACCAAATTCTTTCTGATCTTAAGATCACCAAAGGACACCACATTCCTTGACTTATCTTTGTCCCACTGGACAAGGGTATCCTGGATGAACTCCATCTAATGGTGGATTAAAGGTATTTATGAGTCATCGATAACGGCAAACCTGTCGAGTGCTATACCTAACCTGGTGAAGGCATATGGCTGTATATGTACAATAATTTCAGGGCACTAGACCTAATGAGACTGTTAAAATTATATTGTTTCAAGTCATTTTTTAAAACTTACCTAAGCCCTGAGGTTGGACTCAGATTAGGCCTATATCCTAGATCTTTGTTATTGAACGGATATCAATATTAGTTATATCAACCTTATAGTTTTTGTCTTAAGATACCTTTTTTTTGTACCCTTTTTTCTGAAAAAAATGGACTGACTTCTACACTCATAACAGATATCCTGGTCGACAAATTCTTGTCTTTCGTCAGCCGATATGCCACTTCGGCCTGCTCGCTTTGTGCCGCTTTCAGAGCAGGAGGCAGGTCTGTTCTCTCTTTCACCTTCTTCGTCACATGCCTGGCGTATCCTGACGCATTACCGGTAGCGTCACTCATGACGCAGCCCCCTCTGCGAATCTCCGAACTCCCTTGCTTCTTAAAAGCAATTTCCTCGAAAGCAGCAAGGGCACGGTTTTGCTGGGACATGTAAACAAACTTTGCAATGATAGGATGGGGGTTACCCTCCTGAAAATGTCATTGGGGTAGCCTTTGCACGTTAATCAAACTGATGGTCTCGGCCTCTGCTGAACCCCATTGGAAAGAAAATTATTCTTCCTTTGGTAGATTTCTGATTCTATAAGCTTTGTGCGTAGTTCAGATTACTTCCAACCTGAGGCATTTTTTCATTCTCTATGGTTTCTACACACAGAGAAAAAAAGGTTTGAATTTACTCCCTATAGGGAGTAAATGCTTGTCGCATAAGTGACACCCCTCAGGGAGTAACTTTACTCCCCAATGTAGAGAGTAAATTTACACCCTACAAGAAGGTGTAAATTTGCACCCCAAGGTTATGATTTTACTCCCTTTAAGGAGTGAAAGTTGCACCCAATGGTGCTTAATTAACACCTTTTGGTTCCATTTTCATGAAAAATGGGTTCAAATTTACACCCGTGGGGTTGAATTTAAGTGAAGGACACGGTTCGCCAACTTGGCTGACACAGAAAATTTGTCAGGCTGCCCCGTGCCTGGCCAAGCGCTCTCCGTCCATCTGGTCAAAATATGGCTGGAGTTATCATTTACTGCTCACAGGTATCACAGGGTGTATCGACAATCAGTCATCCGTCGACTTCAATCGGTCACCCAAGCTTCTTATGCACAGCATCAACCAATTAATCATTTCTCGAGCAATCAATCATCCATGCTTCGTAATCACCTAACAGTCACTGATTCTCACCCCTTTGTCTACGTTTCACTGCTCTAAAGAAATCAGACCAGAATCTCAAGTTATATGTCGAAAAACTTTAATGCTTACCTAAACAACAGTTAGTGTGAACTCAACACAAGTGCAGACTGGAGAACCAACTTAAAGTTAGCCTCGGTGAGGCCGGCCTGGATGGACGTATCGGATCAAATGCAGTGGAAATACCTAAATACACAATCAGCCCACTCATTGCATATTCATGACAACATTCATAGAACTGTTTTTACTGAAATAATGCAAAACTTTGAAATTCAATAACTTTGTTCTATTTTATCTGATTTTGATTAAATTTTCAGTGTTTTGCTTGTTTAATTTTACTCTTTTCATTGAATATTTATTATTTTCAGCCTGGAGTGCCCCTTTAAACATGAATTTAATAAATTTCTAAATTTTGCTCACGGAAAGCTGGTAAAATCATGTAGGCCTACAATTAGAACTTAAAGAAAACTGTTGCAGAATGAAATACCAGATATGAGATACAAATGTACCAGAGATAAAAATTCATAAAAGGAAAGAAAAAAAAAAATCAATGTGCGACACTGTTGATTAAACGCTGTACTATCAATGGCAGTGGCTTGCCAGTTTGGAGGCCGGCAAGAAAATGCTGGGAAAAAAACAGGGTCTTCTTGCCAGTACGGGGATAATTAATGCACTAGATAATGTAATTTGCAGGGGAAATGGTCTGGAGAATACTGTGATACCAACTGATTCAGATCGCCTACTTCCTGTTGCAGATATGGAAGCCATGATTTTCTAATCACAGGAGCAAGACAAATATCAACAACTTCTCTACAAGTAAGATATAGTTCCCACACCTCACAATCTTCAGGAACTACATCACCAAACATCAATGACAACAATCTGAATAAACACAATTTTTGTGCTGCAGATCCTGCAATGTTGTTATTCTTTTGCAATGTATTTGCAGAAACTACTGGTGGCTTGTTAGGAGCATCATTCTTCCCATACTTGAAGGCCTTCATACATTGCCCTACCTTTTCATAGGTACCATTGCACACTTTTGGCAATTCTTTGAGCACTATCTTGATTACAACCGGAACAACACCTTCCAAGAGGTCATGTATGACATCCGGGGGTCAACTCTTTGTGACCTCCAATGAACCCAACTCTGTAAATACACATTGGCCATCAACTTGGTCAGCAATGATTGCTTCCAAGTGATATTTGTGTACATCTGGAGTACGAAGAACATACTGTGACTCATCCAATTGTGTACGAATCTCCGTCTTACTTGCCATACATAAGCGACATATTCTTCCAGACGAGAAATTACTTGAAAAGCCTCCTGGGTCAGACCCACTATTTCGGCACAATTAGAAAAATACAAAATCTGAAAAATAAAGTTGATGTAACAAGTTTATTTTTATTTTCAAACAAAAGGTTGAACAATCAATTGCATTACCTGAAAATATGAACATTAAATATCGTTTCCTTCCTTAGGAACACACATTAATGTTAGGAGCTTCAATTTTCGATGCGAAACTTACGTTTCCATACCATCAAAACAACAAAAGGGATTAATTCTTTAGAGTCGGTCTATTTGTTATGGTTACTTGCTGCAATAGAAAGTATAGTATTCCTACTTGGCAAATGCAGGCCATTAAAACCAATATATATATGTTTTAATGAAATAGATTCATGAATTGATCCGTTATTGATTCTAAGTATTACTATTATATGAGAGGCAATCAATGTCTTTAAACAGTAGAAAAGAAATCGGAAGATGCAAAGTCTCTTTTCACACGTACAGAATATTTGAAGGTTGTAGTATTAATATATTTCCACTGACTTGAGCTTATGTCAATTATTGCAGAGCAGCATTGTCATATTGTGAGGTAACGTATGTTACCGGACCTGGTAACGTAAGTTACATGTCACTCACCTGTATTATTTTGAAGTACATGGAATAAAATCTTCCCATTAAAACAAATTAA
Organism: Strongylocentrotus droebachiensis; assembly: GCA_035222895.1. Classification (NCBI taxonomy): domain Eukaryota; kingdom Metazoa; phylum Echinodermata; class Echinoidea; order Camarodonta; family Strongylocentrotidae; genus Strongylocentrotus; species Strongylocentrotus droebachiensis. Next base: position 41,472 of record JAVYIG010013145.1, read on the forward strand.
TACTAAAAAAAAAACATTTTGTAACATTTAAATCGCATAAAGACAATTAAACAATCGTCTTGAGAGATATATCACATTCCAACACGAAAACAGAATGTAGATGTATATTTACATTATGAACATTACATATTCAAGTTCTTCTTCATACGTCCTGGGACGACCGTTTCCGCACTTATTGGCAGATGGCCCGTGAAAATGTTAACATGTTTTGTTACTATTTTCTTTCGTAGAAAACAAAATAGTCTTCGTAAGCAAAATACAACTAACTATCTAGTTTACTGAACATCATTTATTGAACAACACGTAACGTATGTTACAAAATGTCATATTTTTTAAATTGTTAATTGTTAATTGAAAAGACTTTTCTTACATTCCTACATTACATGCAATTTTATTATTAGAAGTAATACATCCCAACTGTGATACAGGTCTGTTGATTGTCAAAACTGTTAGCAAAAACAACAACCGCATTTTAAAACAGTAATAGGAAATAAACTTTCTAAAAAGTTGAATATCGATTGGGCATATATTACAATGTTTTAATATGTTATAAAAAATGGATTTTAATGACGTTTGATTACTTTAGTCAAGAACTAGTTGTCAGACTGAAAGCCATACATTTGTTTGAAAAATACGAAGTGAAGCATATCTTGCAAATTCAAACATGCTGAAACATATAAATTGATCATTCTGAAAAATATAGCATTCCAGTAAAATAATACAGATACTTCATGTTTGCAAGATCTTAGGAAAAAACATAATTCTGTCTTTTGAAAGGTGAAATGAAAAAATCCAAAAAACCCAATGCTTTTGGAGTCTTTACTTTTAATTGCTTAAGCCATGAACACAGCTTCGATAGAAGCCTTCTGCTCAGCAGACAGTACAAACATCCGCTTTGATATTTTGTCCGGCTGTGGGGGTTCAATGTGCATCACTTTGTCTCTCGAGACCCAAATGGTGTCTTTACTTGCAGGCCACTTACACTTGTCTTCCAGAACATTCTGCAGGACCAGGTGACCAGAACATTTTGCAAGAAAAGTCACGTTTACTTCTTCTTCGTCAGTTTCGATGACTCTACCGATGTACCATTTGTCTTCATAGCTTGCAGCAACCCAGTCGTCAGTATCATACGATGGTGCGGAAGTGGTGGGTGCTTCCTGGGGATTCTTGTGAGTCATGGCCCTAATAACACGATGGAGACGAACTCGTTTCCATCCCTCACACATGTTTTCAGTCTTCTGTTCCTTGCACTTGGCGCAGTAACATGACAGGTCTCTGAGAAGAACTTCACCAGCATACCCGATGACGGCATGGACTTGAAGAGTGCCTTGAAAAGTCTTCACCCTTGACCACTTCTCGGCAATGAGGAGACCGCCCGCGACACACTCTTCCTTGGTCAGAAAGATATACTCTATCTTTGTTTTAGTGCTCCCCTGTTCCTGGGTAGCCCACGCGAAAAAGTCATGCGCATCCTGGATGACGATCTTCCTTTTGACTGCGTTGTCAGCCATACGCTTGACAGTCCCACCAATTCCGTCGCAGGGCCCTTTGCCGTGCCCCGCCTCAAAATAGTTCCATTGGGCATGGATTCCTTCAAAGATTTCTGCGTGTTCCCCTACAACAGAAACATTGTTTTGTTCCGATATCGGGATGTAGGGCTGTCGGTCCAGTAGTGCACACGTGACAATTGAGGCACCAGCTCTGCAATCTAGGAATCACCTTGCGTAGAATTGCGACTACAGTCGTCGAGTTGTGTCCCTTTTTGTCCGACACAACTACCATGCTTTGGTGGGCAAGCTCATTGTTGTTGTCTCGATAATATACAACAATTGGGTGCAGAGTAACTCCATCCTGACTCCAGTAGCCGCTCTGCACCTCCTCCAATGGCACACAAACATAGTTCTCCGCAAAGTCCATTTGTACGATGCATTCACCAGCAGGAAGTGTTTTCTTGCACTCACTTAGCGCCTGGAACTGTTGTTTTACGCGTGCAACATGCACCAATTCACCAATCCTCTGCTTGAAACAAGTGATGAACTCCTCCCTTTTCTTTGATACCCTGATGATTTTAGTCTTTTGTCTCTTATCAACTTTCACTCTTGACCACTCTTCAAACTGGACTTGCTCGGCCTGTAACCCGTCAAGGAGATCATCTATCTCGGCTTCATTGTGACTTTTGATGAATTCATCTGGGTTTTCATTGACAGCAAGGCCTAATGATTTCATTGCTTTCAGCTTCAGAGTGATGTTCTGATGTTTCTGGCAAAGACACAGGTTCCGCGATGCGAATTGCACCGGCTTGATGTGTGGACATTGGTTTTGTCGGAGACGCTTGAATGATGACAGTGACACTCTGCGCTTTTCCGGATTCTCAGCCACATACTTGGCATGAAGGTTATGCAAGTAGTCACATAAGAACTTTTTCTGACGCGTAGTCCCCGAGTCATCCGCTTTACAGTGATCATTTTTACCTGGGCACATACGAGAGTTGTCATCTCTTTGGAGAAACGCTACTACTTTCTTGTGGAGAGAATTCCACGAAGGCCGCAGTTCTTTACGTCGGTAGGATGATTGTCTGTTTGCTCTTGTCAAGTTGAGTCTTCCAAGACCAGTACCTACTTGAAGCATTCTGAGTAAGCGGTATTTCTTCAGAACTTTTGACCCGGCTACCAGCTTGTGAAGTGTCGATCGGTCAGACCTCCTTTTCAACGCATGTGAAGCATTCTGTACCTCTTCAATTACGGCGTTTGAAAAAAGAATCTTCTTTTTTATCCCTGGTGGAACAGACGTTAGATCTAGGCCCGCATTCCTTAGCTGGCTATTAGTTTTAGAACGTGGTGTGTTTCGTTCGGCCGTGCTTGGTGTCGAGGTCATAGGCAACTTCTTGCGCAGCCTTTCATATCTCTTCTCGATCTTCTTCTTGTTCTTCGTTGCTTCCTGTAGCTTTAGTGTAAGAGCCTCAATGTTTCTATGGGCATTGCTCAAACATTGACTCACTCGCTTTCTCTTTCTTTTAAATACGAATGGCAGCTTAACCTTCAATGGAGCCCGTGCTTCAGATACGTAAGAAATATCCGACAATGCTGAATCTTGTGTTGTATCACTCTCCTGGTCCATGTTCACATCTTCTTCCTGGCGTTCATTCATTATGTCCTGTCGTACCCGTCTAACTCTTTCTCTGTGTCTCCTTACTCTCACGTTGACTTGACCCCTTCTTTCCTGTGCTTTTTTCTTTCCCAAATGTTCAGTTGGTGTATAGTACTTATTCACCCTCACCCTCTCTGCATGAAGGAAAGCTGCTTCTCCCATCTTCTCGCGTTTGCGTTGCCTGTACACGGCCTGAATTTCGGCTCGTGTTTTCCCCATTTCTGTTAAAATATGACCAAAGGAAAAAAAATAAATACATGTATTGATTTCAAATAATTCAATATGTTACCATATTATGTAACTGTAATATTGCTTGAAATACTGAGCCGTGTGCAGAAGCCTACCTCGGAATAAATAAACAGCATATTATGAAAAGTTACTTTAATTTTGGAATATATAATTTCAATATTGTGCCTAACTTATTTGAATACCAACGTACATGTACCTTCGTCTCTAAGTGATTTCGTTGGAGAAATATTAATAATAAAATAAGACAGTGATTTATTGAAATAAGAATCACACAATTAAATCATGTTAGTCCCTTTAAAATATACTTTATTCTTGAGAAAAAAATTGTATGGCCTAATAATATAAGAGATAATCGCATTTGACACACCAAGAATTGTTCACATATGTTCTGATAATTGCCAGTTCAAACTTGAAACTTACGTTACCATTTCTTGAAACTTACGTTACCACATTACTACTTAAATTGGTACACAGTATTTAATAATTAATTCATCAAGGAAATCAACAAAAGATGTTATGAACCCCAGAGACCTTATAATTGACAGATAACTTCAATAAAAATGTCCCATTCATATGAAATTGCAGGCTTTATTTGGCAACCCTTGGACCTTTATTTTTCTGACTATTTTGTTAATGAAGTTTCTAAAACTGGCATTAATCCATGGTAAATTAAACCATTATTTATCTCCTCAATAGCTAAGATATGCATGTTATTCGAAAGAAAAATTCTTCCACACTTCATGATATCAACAAAATTAGATTGGATACCAAAAGAATGCTACAAACTGTCTTATATACTTGTCACTCATATCCTGAAACTTACGTTACCATTATTTGAAACTTACGTTACCATCACATGCTGGATTATTCTAAGCATACATTCAAATTAACTGATTTGTAAAACTAATTTAAGTCATATAAGTTTGACCACAGATTTGTGCGTGGCTAAAAAGACAGAAACATTTCATATAGTGAAAACACGCAACAATTGCACCCATCATGAGAAAAAAGTTAGAAATACACTCACCTCTATATGTCTCTGAACTGGATTTTTTTATATACTTGTCTACTAATTGACTCCATTACATTGCTAGGATGTCTCTTCGTAGCCGTAGATGGCCAGTAATATCATTCACGCTTTTCTGATGAACATAGACATTGTATATGACCAAAATATGATTGACCTACAAGGACGGTAACGTATGTTGCATCACGTATGTTACACCCAGAATGATTTTCAGTCTCATAGAAGCAATTTTTTTGCTTGAATTTATCGGAACCCTTAACCCATTCATCTTTACCTGAAGAGCACTAACATGAAAAAGTTGGCTTTACACTGTTAAGCCTACGTATCTCCGAAATTATAGTAACGTATGTTACTCCTTAAAAGTACTTTTCTCTTGAAAAAATGTGATTTTGTGTTAAGGAAATTGTATTTCTATGGACGCATTAATTTTTTGGTGCAGCATTATTTATGTTCATAGAAGTCTAAAAGTATGTTAATTGCAAATTCAACATAAATGGAAAGTATACTAAGCACTATTGAAAAAACGGTAACGTATGTTTCATAGTTTTGGAGACACATTTCTATCGGTGATGACTCTGTGAATCGGGAAGATATCCCTTAAAAAGTGCTCACATATTGTTGGATGCTTCATTCCCTCATAAGAAATGCGCTTAAGAGATACTTGCATCTTTTTGTTTTGCCACAAGATCAATTTAAAGTGTGAAATATCTCTGGGCGACAGGCTTTTTTTTACTCTTTCGTCTTATTCATTCGGCGATATCTTGTCTACAGGATTTCCATTACCATAAAATTAAAGTCGCTCTTAACCAGGAAGTGTCACAGAATAAATAAATATGACAAACTCGACTTAGCAATATCTAGTCGGCCCTGAAAGAATGTAAAAACACAAGAGACACGTTATTTGATGAATTGCGCCGAAATAGTGGGCCTGACCCTCCTATATAGTATGACTTGAAAGGTTGTCAGCAACTCCAGCAGTGATATATTACCCTCCATGCGTATTGCTGTGGTGAACACATTTGCTATTCTATCAAAATCGACACTTGCTACCTTTTTGCTTTTGACAAACCTTCTATTCCCGATGCCCGGAGCACCTCCAGCGAGTCTCATAGCCTGGTTATACCTTTTCTGTATTGTCTACCCCAACTATAGATTAGAGCAACAAAAAATACAGAATAGACAGTAAGAATTAATTATTATTTCATAGGCATAACATGTACAACAAAACTATATACGTACAAAAACAGGTCAACATTACATCGCGAGTAGTTTATTCATTTATTTAAAATTATTAATCTACAAACATAATTGCTGATGATGTCTAATGATTGTATATGCTTTTCATGTTAGCAAACAGAGGACCGAGGGCTTCAAGTCCTCTGCAAGGGACTTGGTAATGAGGATTAATGCATTACGAATGGCCATGAGCGTATTGACTTGGTTTCGAACTTGGGACCTCCCGGTTATCCTTTGAATAGGGGTATTTGTGGAGTACCTTTTCCCAGGACCAAGATTGCCCCCCCCCTCCATCCTACCTATCTTTCACAGTCCAGTATTGAAATTCCAGACATTTGTACAGTTCAAACTTCGATGTAGCAATGTCTTTGCTACTCCAACTTAGAGATGTGCAGTTTTGTTATGAAGGTAGAGAGTATGGCCCGAATTCACAAAGGAGGTTTGTCGACAAACCTCCTTTGTGAATTGAGGCCTGTGAGTTTTAACCAAATAGGAATACGAGGTGATTGTTTTGACAACCCTAACCAATACTTATACATGTACTAATATTATTATTATCCATGTAACTTAACATAAATAGATTGCACAGAATACCAGATACAAAAAATTATGAATAAATAAAGAAAAAAGAAAACAACTAATGTCCCATTATGTACATGCATAATTATGTCTGAATTTTTTATTTTTTTTAAATGAAGGGGGGAACACATGTAACCAAATATTGGACATAACATGAACCTGGAGAGGGCGCTGTGCAAATGAATACAATTGAACAATATCAGCGACTAATCAAACAGCTCAAACAAGTATTATTATACTCTAAATCTGTGTCTGTTGTCTAAATAAATGTTACAGGATATTTTTTTTCATAGTACATGTCATATATATCTATTTGCACCAACGCATTGTACTATGTGGTAAATTCTAGCACAAGCAATTAAATTCGAAAAAATATTAATACCATATTTGCCTATCGTCTAATAGATTCTTTAATAGTAGATTAATACTTTACCCTAAATTCAGCACAACACAGTCACTAAAACTTCTGAAGAAAAAAAATAAACCAAAGGCAATTTTAATTACCTCGTTTATCACCTGTTGTATGTAATCTGAACATGAATTTATATGGGATGTTCATGACAGTACTGAAATTGCCTAAATCTTGATTTCTATTAGTAATTGTGTTGTACAGTCATTTTGTTTCACAGCATTATGTTCTTGCATTGATTTAAAGTACTGAATTTGTGAAATCATTCAAATTTTTCTTTAATATGTTATGCAATGTTGATACTACATGTAGTCGTAAGATAAGCAAGATGTTTTTACATCATTTAAGAGAGTTAATACTGCAAATTAGAAGTTACTAAATTATATTAGACAATTATGTAATTAAGACATCTGTCCATGATTTTTATATCAGGTATGAAATATATTTGCTAATTTTGTAATACTTCTTGTTTTGCTGATTTGTTATTTTGTTGTTGTATAATTTTGGTCTACTCTCTTTTCAGTATGTCTCATGCCATCTCTCTGATCATCATCCTTTACTCTTTTTTGTCTTTTCATATATCTCCATCTACATTGCAAACTCTTTCTTTTGGTATTTCTTTTGCTGCTACATGTATCTTCCTTATTTTTATATCTTTATTAGCGCTGTTTACTACCTACATCAAAGACCTTCTCTCCCTAAAGTTTTGCTCTTCTCTCATATATTGTTTTTAGATTCTCATCACCTGATTTTAACAACGCTCTGAAGTCCTCTTGTCCACCCATCTCTCTCTCTCCGACTCTGTCTCTCCCTCTTCCTCCCCCTCTTTACTTAGACTATAGTTATAC